>JABJVR010000034.1:1174351-1185432 GCA_025773905.1 Chitala chitala | reverse complement strand
TGCTCTGGGATGGGCTCCAGGTTTCCCCGCGACCCTCACCAGGAATAAGCGGTTAAGATAATGGATGGATGGATGGTCCAGTCCAGTTTATTGTCCAAGTGGAATCCCAGGTATTTATATTCCGAGACCACCTCTACTTCCTCATCCTGTAAAGAGATAGGAATGACAGGAGTTTTGGATCTCCTGAAGTCTACGAGTTCTTTTGTTTTATTCATGTTGAGCTGGAGGTGATTGATATAAGTAATCGGGTCACTCAAAAGACAACCTTTATTTGTCCCTAATTCACTCCCACTCCCAACTTGAATTAACACCAATTATACAGAACACACAACAACCCACTTCTCTTTGTCCACCACTCACAGTGGTCCCCCTTACTTCAATCCACCAGCGACTGACAGGGCAGGGGGGACAGCCCCTCGCACCTAAATACATGAAAAAACACAGAACATATAAATGCCAATTGTATACTGTATATATCTGACTGTTACAACATTTGTTTTTTTTTTGGGTTAGAGTACCATCAATTAAAACTCTTCATATAATATATGTATTTGGCAAACACCTTTATCCAGTTTATCAGTGAATACAGTATTAAGGGCATTAACCAACATGTCATTGACAAAGTACAAAATGTACAGTAAAATTACTGTGTATGCAATCTTGCTTCATATCCAAGATAATTATATAATTAAACACATACACAAATGTTTCATAAGGAATGAAAACTCTAGTGGCACCCTTGCCCAATAGCAAAATTTGACACATACTGGTAGCCATTTACCTCTCTTTTCATAAATGGACCTGTCAATGAGTCTTTACAATGATTCAAAGAGTGTAGCATGCTAAGAACTTAAAGTGTGTCTGTGTTTACTTGTGTCCCTTTGGACTCAAAGTCAATGTCTGTGCCTTACCAAATGTAGGCCTACGTATAGTCGAACATAGTAAGTGTATTCCACAGGGAAACAGACTTCATTTACAATTTCGCTATTTGGAGGATGGTGGAGCATACTGTGCATAGTTTGCCAGAAACAATGTGAAAACTTCTCTGACGAGGTACCGACTTACAGAAGATGGTGGAAAGTTGGTTTTGTGCTTCTCCATCTGACAGCAGGTATACTTTGTGGTGTCAAAGAACCAGTTACCTGGTTTCCGCTACCACCTGGTGATTTCTTTAAGGACAGTGTCTGTGACAGTGTAAAACCTTTTAACTCTTACATGACATCCATTTTGTTTATAATTAAATTTTTTAAACATTAAACAAAATTACATTGTGTCATTGTGAAAAGGTTCACCTGCATAGATACAGTCCTAGATTAACCTGGACTCTATATAGAGTATATGTGGTCATGTGGGCTAACATGTGAGACTGCATTCTGTGTATGTGGCCAGCTAAATGGTGGGGCATCACACACTGAGTGCCAAGATCACAGATGCAGGCATGGCACTCAAGTCTGGTTTTGGCAGTTGATGCATTAAACCGTAGTAATTTTTTTAAACTTAATGTTTATTTTTTTTTACGTTTCTTTTTTTTTTTTTTTTTTTTTTTTTTTTTTTTTTTAACTTTTTATGCTCCCGAGGTCATCATTTGGCTAAATGTTTTCCTAAAACATTAACTGTACTGATTTTAAGTATTGTTGTGCCTTAAATTTATCCTTCTTTTATTAAATTTTTTAGATAAAACTGAACTAAAAATATAGAAAATATTAAATTTGAATCCAATCAAATTAGGTAAAACTGGTGCGCAAAAATATGTACATTTATTTACATATTAAACCTCGTCTACTAACATGGAAATCACGGCCACAGCGCTACGGATATTTTACATCAAAAACTACTGATTGGGGCTCAGATGCCACTTCAGGATCATAATTTCAAGTGCTTCCGTTCTTTACTATAATACTGATCCAGAATCAGTGTTTACGAACGTTCAGTAGTGACGTGTGTCGTGACGCTGTGCTCACTTCCTGTATGCTGTCAGTGTATTTCGTCTTACTATGAGAGCGCTACGGAATAGCGACAGAAGGGAGCTGTTAACACGCGTTTTCTCCTACTCAGACTAGCTTTCGTATGGCTGGGTGATCTCAGAAGGAACATAAGTCCAAAAAGACCATATGGGCTTTTAAAAAAATCAGAACTCCCACTCCGCTGCCATTACAAGTTGACATTAATTAGCTACACGATACACAATGTCAGTTTCTGCCACCGGCGAGCCTGCAGCGAAAAAGAAACAAGTTCGTTTTGCCAGAGTCGGAGAAGACGATGATAATGAGGATCTGGACGAGGACACTGTTTTTGACAAAAGGAAAGACACGAAGAGCGGACTGAAGAGTATGATGAAGAAGGTCCGCAGGGGTGACGACGTGGTGCAGGAGCGGGGGGTCACCGTGGCAGGACAAGGCGCTAGTGCCTGTGCTGCTGGTGGCTGTAACCGGTGGATGATCACCGTAGCGCTGTGCGCCTCTTTCCTCGGACTGGTAATATCTCATCACAGCCTGTTTCCAGTGTTTTAAGCATTTGCCGCTGTTTAAATTTCAGATTACATTCATTTAGTAAACGTCAAGCACAAGTAACATGAATACATGCACATACGAATACTTCTTTGGCTGGTCCAGTTAGTGTGGATTCTCATATCATCGCAACATTGACAGCTGCTCAGGAACTGGGCTCAACAAATGCTCAGCTGGGTATTTCTGTATAATCAGAAATTAGTGTAAAACGCTCGTTGTTGTTATGCTCCAACTACACACGCTGCAACATACAGCCTATACTTCACCATATTTAGGTATATGATCGTAATTATAATTGCGTTAATTTGTAATTAATCCAAACATTTTGTATAAATGAATGAATGTCTAAACCTGCTGCTAACCAGTTGAGCAAAACATTTAAACTGTCTGAGAATGGCTGTTGAATTAATTTATAGTTTTGATCGAAAATATTAGTTCTTATTCAAGAAACAAAACACATTTTACTGCATAAACTAAACACTGCTATAAGACAGTCTGAACATGAAACTGAATCTGGAAAGATGTGAATTAGTTGCTTGGCATGGCGGACATATTTACGCAAAGTTTACTCTCTTTTGTGCATTGGCAACCTGATGCGTGCGGCTCTAACCACACTGTCAAACTGCTTGTTTGTGAGAAATCCTGATGGGGGACATGTATGTAGGTGAAACTACGGTGTCTGTCTCGCACTGTCACAGGGGATGTGTATCTCTGTGCTTGGCCCCACTTTTGGAGACCTGGCCACCAATGTCAGGCAAAGCATCAGCAACATCTCGTACATTTTCGTGGGCCGCTCCACAGGCTACATCGGCGGCTCTGTGCTGGCGGGGTTCCTGTTTGAAGTCATGAACCCCCACCTCCTGCTGGGTAGGACTCCTCATCCTCAGTGACAGAGGAGGGATGCATGGCTGGGCAGACAGTTCACTGACTCACAGTTAGTTTGAACATGTAATACGTTTTGTGTCATTCCTGTCTAGCAAGTCTTTGAAACGAGAGGTTTCATAAATGGTTGATATGTACCGATAAAAGAATAAACCATGGTAATCTGGTTTTCAGGGAGCCATTTTGTGTCCCTTTGGACTCGAAGCAACTGTTTTTGTTAATATTCAGCTAAATGATCTTTAGTTTATTGTTTTGTCAGGGAGTGCAAATTCACTGTTATTGGTGTGAGAGACATGTAAGGAGATATGTCATAGGACTGCTTTGAATAAAATTATGGAACCACGATACACCATAAGAATGCTGTTTGGACATACATGTACTATACTAAATATCTAATTGTTAAAAAGCTTTTTGAAAAATTTTTGTTAAACTACCTAAATTAGGGTGCTTGTCAAGATACATTTTGCATATCTTTAAATGATAACTTTGTAAATGAAACCAGATGGAAATTTATTATAAACATCAATATGATCATAGTGTAGGCCAGATATTCATCTTCATAATAGTCATGTCACTGCAGCATCCTAGACTGTTGTATGTGCTGCACATATGTAATATTAAGCTTCAGCGGTCATGTCTCAGAGGGCCACCATTCTCCTTGTCTCCAGGGTTTACAATGTTACTCACAGCTTTTGGGATGATTGGAGTTCCTTTCTGCAAGAAAGCCGCTTTACTTACTATGTTGATGTCTAGTGTTGGAATTTCCATGGGATTTTTAGATACAGGTAAGAACATTTAATAATACGTAGGAATGCAATAGTAATAGCAGTTACATATATAAATAGAAGCAGCTAAATTGCATTAAATGCAGGATTAAATTCGTAACAGTTTATGACCTGTGTTTATTATACTGTGTTATACTAAGGGTAAACATCAGTAGACTGGCTGGTATTGAGTATAACAAAGTTTGAAGCCAAAGGCGTTGAGGCGTCAAGAATGTTTTGTATGTAGTTTGTTTGACATTTTCCCCAAATTATATTTATATACTATACATTCTCAGAAGAGTGGTGTTTATTTTTAGCGCTTACTTTAATCATACTTTTAAATGTTATTTTCATTTGCAGCTGTTACTGTTTCACTTTAAGCATAGTTTTGTTAGCATTTAACCCAATATAAGAGCAAAGAGTTTGGCACAAATTGTCACACATATTGTAGCCTTTTCAGAAAGTATGTTTGTGATCCTGTGTTTCTGATCCTTTTGCACAAAATCAGTCGAAAGTAAAATATGACACTGGATTTCACATACAGAATTGAGGCAACACAACAACTATCATTCTGTAAGAAA
The DNA here is from genome assembly GCA_025773905.1 of Chitala chitala. Taxonomy (NCBI): domain Eukaryota; kingdom Metazoa; phylum Chordata; class Actinopteri; order Osteoglossiformes; family Notopteridae; genus Chitala; species Chitala chitala. Next base: position 1,180,698 of record JABJVR010000034.1, on the reverse strand, counting down.
TTTATTGGAATCTGATGATTCTATATAAAGTAATGAGTGGAAAACTAGATTGTAATAATTTGTTGCAATAACTGCGGTGTTATGAAGAGGGAAGATTGCTTAGATTAATAAATAATTAAATTTATGCAGATATTAGCAATCTTTAGTTTTATAGTGGGATATGGATCAAGAAATTAAGGCATAGTTGGGTAATTCTGAGTTTTGCTTCAGTGCGGCCATGAGTAACTGGGATGGGCTCACATAGGAAATCAGTCTAATGTTTTAGACGGGCTCTTCTTGGAAACAGGTATGCATAATGATGTCTTCTGGTGCACTAGGTGGAAACGTCCTCATCCTGAAGACATGGGGAGAGCATTCTGGACCTCACATGCAGGCCCTGCATTTCAGCTTTGCTGCGGGGGCCTTTGCCTCACCAATCATCGCCAAGCTGCTGTTCGGAAGCAATGAGCACCTGGGCGATGGTACAACCGGAGGAGTGGGAGTTGGCAATGGACCCACTGCAAACCTCACGACACCTATCTCACATTCCCCAGTGAACACCTCCCACTCGGAAGTGCACGTGGACAAAGCCTTGGAGTCCATCCTTCATTTCACGCATGCTAAATCCAGCACCCTAAAGTCCATGTGGGCCTATATTGTAATCGGGGCCTTTGTCCTCCTAGTGTCCCTCGTCTTCTTCATCTTGTACTCCAGGAGTAACCCATCCCGGGACATGGCCAGGGCCTCTCAGGGGAAGCCGCTGGTGGCCAAATACCACAACGCCCTCATCCTCCTGCTCTTCTTTTTCTTCTTTTGGTACGTGGGAGCCGAGGTAGCCTATGGGTCCTTCATTTTCACCTACGCTAAAGACTATGTTCACATGGCTCAGCCGCAGGCGGCTGGTTTGAACTCCCTTTTTTGGGGTACGTTTGCGGCCACCCGCGGCCTGGCCATCTTCTTTGCAGCCTGCGTGAAGCCGGGTACCATGATCCTACTGAGCCTGGTGGGCTGCACGCTGTCCTCCCTGCTCATGGTACTCTTCAGCCATGACAGGACTGTGCTCTGGGTGTGCACTGCCCTCTACGGTGCCTCCATGGCAACCACCTTTCCCAGCGGGATCTCCTGGTTGGAGCAGTACACCACGGTGACAGGTCGCTCGGCAGCTGTGTTCGTGGTTGGTGCGGCTCTGGGTGAGATGATTCTGCCGGTGCTTGTGGGTCTGCTCCTGGGGAAGGCTCAGGAGCTACCAGTGCTGATGTATGTGTCCCTGGGTGCAGCCACCATCACCTCCATCATCTTCCCTGTCATGTACAAGCTGGCTACCTCACCTGGGGTTACGGGCTGGAGGCCACGAGACAAAGGGCAGCCTGGGGCAGATGACAGTGAGCACTATCAAGCGCTGCTGGATGCTGGTCCCAACGATGATGAGGAAGAGGAAGAGGACGAAGCTGACCAGTGGAATGATGCTGACTTTGAAGTCATCGAGATGGATGATGCATCCCTCCTCAGCTCACCAGACAAAACTCACCTGTCATCTCCTGCCGCTGGATCTGTGGAGGTTGCCCCAGGCAACCTTGCAACCCCTGACACTTCCACAGTACTGGCAGCTCCAGCTGGACCCTCCATCTCTCCAGCTACTGTCCTCAGAGACTCGCCCAGAAGGAAACCTCTTGTTTCTCTAAACAGAGAAAAAAGAGATTAAACTGCAGAGTAGATGAGAAGTGTGTGTGTGTGTGTGTGTGCGCGTGTATACACAAGAAAAAAAATTTTTAGGAAAGAATATTTCTGTCTTGGTCGCTTACAGCTGAATGTTATCTGTTACTTGTCATGCATGCCTTTATACTTCTCCCTGAAGTTGGGCTAAAAATCTTTGTGAACAACATTGGTGTTTTCACTGGAACAAATTGTACTACAGGAAGCTGTGACACTCTGCATTTACCACATATTGTCATTATGTGCCTGTCTCCATGTGTAAATCAAAAAACCTTTTCGGGAAAATTCAGTTTATAATAGTTTATAATATAGAAGTTACAGGACACTGCACTCCTAAAATGCTGGATAAATAAATTTTCGGTACCTTCCATGGTTTGTGTGTTATGGGACATGTTCAAAGTATAGTTGTTTCAGGGATGGCGCTGTATGACGGCTGCTGCAAAAGCTTAATGGTCAATTTTGTTGTGTAGCAGTTTGGAAAGATTGGTTTCTGTTGTAGTTCTAAGGCAGATTTTCACATTTTGTAATAGCAAAGCAGCACTATCTGCTCTGTAACCCATTGAACTGTTTTGTGTACTTTACGATGGTGTTTTTTAAAAATTCTAATTCTTTAGAGTCTGATTTCTGAATTATTGATTGTACATACTGCAATATTCACTACTGTAAAAGTGAGCTGCATTTCACTAGCACCTAAAATAGGGGCACCACATCAATATCAGGTTAGTCAAAATTTATAGGCTCTGAAATATGTTAGCATGTTGTCTGTGACTGTCCTGAGGAAAATCTCACACCCGTGTTCTTTTCCTCTTTATGTTGGTACTTGTTTTTGTTGCAGTCCCGTTTATTTGATATTTTAGATGTTTTGTGTGTACAGCGCTATGCAATTAAAGCACCTAATTTCTGTAAGTATATGATGAAAACTTATTGGTATCTCTGTGACGTTACTGTAATTAATTGTAATTGGTGATTGGTTTGTGACAATTACAATATCTTTGACTTTTCTATAAAATGTATTGGGAAAGTCTAGTAACACTTGTGAAATGGGGAAGGTGAGAACACTACACCAAATCTTGTCCAAAAATGACTGACAGGAATTCAATCAAATAAATGAAGAGCAAAAACATTTTAAATTGTATTCAAAGGAAGTTGATTTTAACATTTCACCTTTCTTCCATTCAGTCTGAGAAAAATTTGACAGTGTATGGTTTTGTAGAGCACAAGATTCGCTGTTTTTAAATGGCCTCAGGACTACAGGTGCCCGAGTCACATGGATATTTAAGTCCTTGATTCTAGCTGCCTGAACACAGAGCAAAAGAACCCTCTTCAATGGCACAAGCATTAAACAAGATTATACTTAACATTACGTACAAAGTTACCAAATCCATACATTTAAATTTTATTATACCAGCTCATAACCTCAACCCACAAATATCCATTAAAAACAAAAATGGAGATTTTTTTTTTTTTTTTTTTTTTTTTACAATTATACAAATACACAGTATTCTTTGTGTACAATTGAGATAAAGAGTCATTTTTACATTGGTAGGGACCATACACAGAGCAAAGAGGAAGCAATAAAAATGTGTATACAAAACAAATATGCAGAGAAGATAATATATACTTTTGCCATAAATTATCAAAATACAGTATTGCAACAGTCCCAGAAGTTAGTAAAACTCTGACGCGTGACGCTCGTTTCCTCGCATTCCCAAGACAGGCCCCAGAAAAAAAACAAGTGTTTTCAGGACTATTCTGTGCAGAAAATATACTTAAATTAAACCACCTTTATCAAGGCAGAGGAAATGCAGGGACACAAAAAATGGCACCCTGAAGCACAAATCATTAAAAACTATTTAGCCCCCCCCTTCCTTCCCACAAATCTCAACCCTTTTGAACGCAGGTGCACACAAATTTACAGGCAGAGTTTATACATAGAAAAAAGTCGTACATTATATAAAAGAACAGTGGTTTGTTTTCGCTACCTTATAGATGGTAGCCCCATAAAAAACATTTAGACTTCAAAGTTTTTACAAATTGCTACAGCGCATATGAAATGAAAATGCCAAATCATCATTATCATCATCTTTGTAGTTGCTTCTCTCTCTGGTAACCAGCCCTAAAAAACTTTGCTTTACGTCCAACTCATAGCAGCTAAAGGCAAATGAAAATAATGAAACAAGCTCTGATGACCCCACCAACCCAACCTCATCTCCACGTCTTGTTCAGTCCAGTGCCTTCAAGCTTGCAAAAATACCAGTTAAACAGCAACTAGACAATGGAAACACATTCAGGCTAGGTCAAAGCACCATGTTAAAAATAAAAGCGATTAGCACCAATGTTTATATGTGTACAAGATGATTGAGTTGGGTCAGAACTGCTCCAGGAGCTGCCGGAGATAGGGGCCCTTGGAGAGTTGTCTGGACACTCGGGACAGCTTGTACAGAACCGGGCAGTCCAACGACACGCACGGGATCTGGCGTTCTGCTGCCCCGCTGCAGTTCTTGCAAATCTGTGTGGATAACAGATTGCAGGAATTTTACACCAACTAATGACTGGTCACTTTACAATATCGAGGGGATTATATAACAAAATGATCTGAGAATGGCTTAACAACTCAGCAGCCATTTGTCCAGAGGGATGCAGAAACACGAGAAGCAAGTCGCACAGAAAGACAAGCATGCTAAACAGCTAACAACTCAATGAATTGTCAAAGAAAGAAAGGCTGTTACAATCAATAACTGTTTCAACAATATAAAATGGATATCTGTTTATATACTTATTATATTTAGAGAGACAAAATGTGTTGACAATGATGTATCTGGCAACCCTTTAAGGTTCAATGCTATTTGGATGGACATATTTAAATTGGAATAAAAGGGCAGATGAGTAGCCTTACCAGAGAGGGCCGAGAGAGAGTCAGAGAGAGACTAGACAGAGAAATTCCATGCTGTGACCAGGCGAGACGGCTCTTCCCACTCGTTTGAATAACCAAAATGATGCAGCGGCAGTTGCCTTGCCAACCGTCTGCGCTCTCCTCAGCTGGCCTCACCTTGAGCAGCTGGTCCTGCTGTGCTTCCCACTGTCGCAGCTCTTCGTGCAGGGTGACGACCACGCGCTGCGGCTCCGCTCGGCACCGCCCGCACACGCCCAACTGGGTGAGCTCGTCGCACACAGGACAGTGCAGGGTGGTGAAGTACTGTGAGATGGTGCCTTTCCTGCCCAACTCCTCCTCGCTGCCACCCGCTGTGGAGTACGCCTTTTGAATCTTGGAGGGGAAGAAGAGCAAACGCAGAGAATTCAAACCAGGAGCATTGCAGCGCAGCTGTGCTACAGAACACCGACACAGCACGCTGCCCACCTACGCACTTCAATCTAAAATGGTAGTCCTACATTATCATCATTTAAGTGGACACATTTATCAAACAAGTGGAGCACCAGAGACACCATGTGAAATTTGGGTCCACCACATCTTGTAGAAGGGGTTTACAGTTGAGAAGAATCTACTTGTTGATGGCTCAATCGGCTATTTGAATTTTTATGTTTTAGTACTGGTACGTGTATTTCAGTGGGAAACACCCTGGGAATAACAAAGACCTTAATTCAAGGTCTTAGACTGTACTTCATGCAAATGACCACTAGATGAAGCTATATCCAAAAAAGGCACATTTCTTCAGCAAGACTGGCAAACCAGGCTTTACTGAAAAGAAAAGGCACCAAGCTGTTCCTAATTGATCCATTATTTTCAAATTTTGAATTCAATGCAATAAAATCGATAAGACACAATGGTTATGATTGCAGGAAAACAGAGTTAAGCTTATTCTGACAACTAGGGAAATTTCAAAGTACTTTCCACCCCTGGACTGATGTTTTGTTGTATTGATGGCAAAATGAACATTTAGTGACAGATGCCCTTCAGGATGCCAACACAATGCTAAACTGCACAGCAGAGACTCACCCGAGGCAGCTCACGGTACCAGTCAAACACGTCTACTCCAATGAGGGAGAAGATGCGGCCAAGGGGTGGCAAAATCTGCTTGGTGATGTAGTAGGTGGCATTAAGACGCAGCCCTGCGTCCTGGAGCACCTCCAGGGGGCGCCGCACCAACTGAATAAGGGGCACCCCAGGCATACCATACACAACGACATAGGGCACCCTCTCGCCAACACGTGGTTCTGACCGCCGGTCGTAGGCCAGCATTCGTCTGGGAAGGTCAAAATTCAGCATTATGCCAATTTACTCTCAAGAACAGATAAAATATGTGTAAGAGTCCTGTTCAATGCATACATACAGTTCATAATTTTCACATTAAACTATAAAAACCAAAATTTATCTGTATACGTGTATTAATTTAAAACCCACAATGGCGTTTCATACTACACAAAGTGATGCAGAATAGCTGTTCATATACTGTTTCATGAACAGCACTGATTTTTTTTTTTAAATAGCTCTGAAATCATTTCCTCCTCAGCATCAATGATACTGTTGCTAAGCAACAGCATTAGATACAGTGAAGCAAACTGCAGAGCATACAGACAAAAACCAGTGTACTTACCAGTGTAGAGTGGATTTAAAGTGAGCAAAAAAAAAAAAAAAAAAAAAAAAAAAAAAAGGGGCGGCCACACACCCAACCACACAAACAACAACACACACAAAC
>JABJVR010000034.1:1146733-1170850 GCA_025773905.1 Chitala chitala | reverse complement strand
TTGGTTTTTTTTGTTTTTTAATTGGGGTGCTTTTATATGTTTTATGTTTAAACCCTTAGGTTCTTTAAAACAAAATTTAAATCGAATTGTCTGGCAACAAAAAAAAAAAAAAAAAAAACAAAAAAAAAAAAAACAATCATTGGTCCATTTTTCTGTCTGCTACTTTAGAAACCATGTCAGATAAAATGTCAGACTTAAACCCATTTTCTCAGGAAAAATAGTAATAAAATAATATTAATAATAAATTAAAATAATCAAAAAATAAAATATTGAAACTGAACACTAATCTTTCTGGCATACTGCTCAGTTTATTTACTCTATTCTTTATTCTGTGTTTATTATTGTATTGTAGCCACTGTTTGTTCTGTGTTGCTCTATGTATGCACCAAGCACCTCAGCAATTTCCTAGTAATGTGAATACCTTTCACTTACACGGCAATAAATGCTTCTGATTCTGAATAACAATAATAATAATAATAATAATAATAATAATAATAACTGAGCTCCTGAACACCACTCTGTAATAAACAGATTTATCAACAAAAACCAGCAAGTTCTCTTTACTACAGCCACTGCAGGAAAAGGATAATGTTGTTTTACCAATCTTCTCAACGCTAATGTCAGTTTTATTTATATAGCACATTTGAGCACAACATTGTTAACCAAAGTGCTGAACAGTAAGCAGATAAGACATTATGGACAATACAAACACAGTGGACATTACAAGTAACAACATGAAATAAAGCATTAAGACCAGAAGACAGAAGACGGTGATAAAAGAATAAAATGACAGTAGAAAAATCTACACTCACTGCAGGTTGCCAAGGTCAATTTACAAGAGTAACGTTACGTTAAAAGCCAACGAAAATTCAAAAGTCTTAAGTCTTAAAGAAAGAGAGGAGGCCTGTCTAACAGAAAGGGGAAGCTCATTCCACAGTTTGGGTGCAAAGACAGAAACGGGATGTTCGCCACGGTTCTTCAACCTGACTTTGGGGACCATGAGTAGAAGCTGGTGACTAGATCTAAGTGACCAGGCTGGGTTATATGGTTCTAAGATCAGGTTTTACCTTTAACAACATTAACACCAGCAGAATACACTAAATTAAGTCTCCAAGTGTAAACATTAAACTTAGTTTCTTGAACATATGAGAAATGTTGTAAGTTGGTTTAGAAAAAAGTGTCTGCTAAATAAATAAAAATAAAATGGAAATTAACTAGTCAGTCTGTTTTGCTTGTTGTATTGTCACAAAAAACCCCTCGACTTCATCAAGCACACACGACATTCTGCAAATCAGACAACATAATGCAGAAAAGTGCCCTTACGTGCCCAAACTCTCCACGTGACCAAGGCAGGTGGAGAAGCAGTAGTTGTAGGCAATGACGATGGACGGGTAGAGTGACTGGAAGTCCAGCACCACCACAGAGTTGCTGTAGAAGCGCGACTCGGGCTCCATGACAAGCGGGATGCACTGTGGCGCCCTCTGCTGGGCCCTCTGCTGCGTGCTCGGGGTCACAGCGATGTAGTTCAGCGGCTTGGCGATGCGCAGCATCATGGACTCCACGCGATACTGAGGGAAGAAGCAGGGCGTGGGATGAGGGTTCGATGGCAAAATGTCTGCTGGCCAGAGTTTCAGTTTTAATCAGGTATACATGAAGCTTCACCAGATACCATCTTTAACTTAGAGTGTGTTGTTGAAGTCTGTCAGCAAAACAAAACAATCAAAATGAAGAAAAAAAAAATGTGTGTGTGTATATTATATATTTATTTTTCACACACACACACACACACACACACACACACACACACAGTACTAACCTGCAATGCTATATAAACACAATTTCAAAAGGGGCTGCAATGACATGTAGCTTTAAAGTTGAGGGCAGTATAAGTAAATATCTTTGAAGAGCAGGCAAAAAACAGCTCACATCACTCTGGATTTCTCCAAATCAAAGCACCATCACGTCTTTTCACTAAAAACCCACGCAAACACCTGATTAGAACAACATGTGAAAATTGTTCTCTCTGTAAGTGTTGCACTACAATTAATTTTTATACGATATGGCTAAATTATGCTTTTCAACTTAGAAGCACGGTTAAATTGCCTTGCTAACACCAATTATATAAACACAGATGAGACTTTTTGTAAATGTCAATTGTATTGTCACCCATCACCTATTATCAAAGTCAGTCAACTCAAAAGTATTACATACATTCTTTGACTGATAAATGTTACTCAATTTTTTTTATTAAACAGAAACTAAAAAACATAAACCTGTTTCCTAAACCAGTTTTTATATCCAAAATTAAGTCACCAGCCTAAAGCTTTTACATAAATTTCCTGTCTCTGTGTACAAGTTTTTATATTTTATATTTTACACTACAAAAATACAACAAAAATTAACGAAAGCCTTAAAAGGCCTTTCCATTTTTACGCACACATTTACATAAAAGATCTAACAATGTTTTGGGCATACACTATAAAACTGAAACATGACTGCAATTCCAACAGAAATGTGAAAAATTAAAAATAATAAGCAAGGAATACTTCAGTAATACCCAGGACTCCAATCACATGCCCAGCACTGTAAATGCCGCGGTGCACCACCAGGGGGCGCAGAGGTAGAGTACAAGCAAACTAAGCTGAAACTTTTACTTATGCAGGTGGCCTCATGTACTCCTGCTTGTTAACCCTTTGGATTAAATTACAGTACAATGTTACTCAAACTGCTTCATCTGCGTGTCCCTGATATACCCTCCATGACGTGTTCCACCCAACAGCAGAGCATTTTACTTAAGCACCCTGCTCTACTATGAACTTACCACTCAGCTGTGACACTAACGGCTCATGAGCTCATGGCTTACAGTTCAAGCAGACGTTTATTCAAGCATAAAATATTACTCTACAAACAGTCTTACTACAAAAACAATGTCACTTTTTTCTGAACACTCGCTTTTATAAACTTGTATGGTACAAAATTCCACATGTAGTGTGGGCCACAGGTATGACAACATGACAAAAATTGCCGAATTACAGCTAACATCAGTCACAACCATGAGAGGAGAACTTTTATGGTTCACGTGCTATGAGGCACGCTCGTTGTGTGACACAACCCGAAATTGGGAGGTCTTCTAACCTGTGATCCCCTGGTGAGAACATGGTAGAACTGGATTCCGAAGACCCTGGCCAGCTCGCTCGTCCTGCCGATGATATCGTGCTGCTGAAGGAGCTGCATGGTGCCACACACCCGGCTCAGGTAGTGATCCACCACCTTCCATCTGCAAAGCCAGGGCAGCGTAATCGTTTCTAACTGCTGTGGTCGAAAGCTTAGGACTTATTATTGTATAAAAGTCAACAGGATGGTCCCACTAACAGTCACAATTTGGTGCATGCACAACCTGTAGAGGTTTATTCATTATTTGGGAACAATTCTTTTAAGCAAATCAGAACAATTTTGTGACAAAAAGGTTTCAAACACAAAATGCTACCAAGCTTATAGGCCTGGAACATAATTGAGAGATTACATGCAAAAGGATGCCTGACCTATACAGGTGCGTGTTGTGGTCAAACCAGTCCGAGAGGGTTCGAGAGCTGAACAGGGGAAACCTCTGGTGGAGTACATGGAAAGCCACATTCTCGAAACTGTAGCTATTCAAGGTCACCTAAAAAAAATTAAATAAAGAAAAAAACAGCAGGTTTCTCAGCTTTCAAGTGAGCCAAGTACTGAAAGCGACCTCCTGTCTGCCAGCACGTTCCACATATTCATTAAAATCTCTAATTTTAGTTAAAGGGGTTCAGAAAGTAAGATACAAATGTGTAGGAATGCTAACGTTGCTACCTCAGTCTTCATCACTCTCCACAGGTTGATGGTGATGCGGCCAACCACGTTGATCTCTGACATGGTGTCAGACCCGTACTCATCCCGTTCTGATGAGAACCGGTTCTCTTTTGAGTCGCCTGTTAGCAGGAGGACACCAGTTAGAGGACACCATCATTTACTGCAGGATTAATCACACACACTGTTTAAGGCTCACACTCACTCCTCATGTCCACCATACTGTTTTCCTGAGGCTTCACCTGCTCTTCCAATTAGATTTTTTTCACCGTGTTGGGTAAATTTTTATTATACCGCACTGGTTTCTCTCCTGCTGGTGGGACGTTCAGGGGAGGTGTTGAAAAAGTGAAGGTACAGGGGCAGGATATGACCCAGCCCACATGTTGTCTGTGCTGGGGACTGCCCAGGAGCTACTGGGCAAGGTTTCAGCACAGGTGCACTGGGACTGCTGACATAACTGCCCAGCTGACAGAGGTCTGCAGTTTGTTATAAAGGGAGCACTGGTTGTGCGGTACAGCAAGACCTTCCTCTCACACTGTGGCAACATACAGACAGCAGGGGGGCAACGGATCACAAAACTTACACTGTGATAGTTAGACACTGCAATTAATCCACAGTTCACACACATACCAAACCATAGGGGGGTGATCCGCATGGATCACGGATCAACTACGGGCCATTATACCACTGCCAGACAGCCTAGAGTGTGCGCATGCAGACACATAAGCAACCATTCAGAACAGCACTGTCACCTAGGCCATGTAAAACAATTCTCTGTATACATGCCAGCCACTTTATTGAGCAGGTATCAGGACTAGTGGTTCATAAAGTACAACATGGCATTTCTTGCATCACTTTTGTGAGATGTTACTATGGAGATGTGTAACTGTCCCAGTGCACCCCTGAGCCATTTTACCTGGTACACGCGACAGCTGCTGGCATAGGTCCACGCCTACCGCCGAGGCCCGCTCCAAGAGGTAACCCCACGAGTGCATCTGTACCTCATACCCCACCAAGATGTCCGGATCAAACCTAGCAAAAGATGGTACCGCTAACGCCAGTTTCAAATACTTGCACTGCCCATACTTTTAGAAAATACTGTTTTCTAAAAGTCAATGGTCTCTACTGCCTTAAAGCTCTTAAAAGCGGTGCACAGCCTGCAATGGTAATATGCTCCCCATTGCCATCCGCTGCATTTCTCCAGCCCCCTCTGCAACATGTCAATTTCTGCTGCTGTATGAAAATCACAATTTCCAGTTGCATTTGTTAGTATCACAAATTGCAACAAAATGCTGTAACTGTCCACTTCCAATCGTTAATGTGCTCACAGTGAATTGTAGAGCACACATTCAAGGCAAAGTACAATCTGTACAATTAAAACCGCACACAAAAGGAAACCTTGGCTTTGCCTTTGTGTCTTGTCAATGCTCAATGTCAACATGAAAATTGTACCTTCTCATGATGTCCACAACTTCCTGAAAGAGCTCCTCTTCATTAGACGCATATCTGACATGCAGATCAGATATGCCTGATCTCACTAGCAAAGGTGCTGTGCTTCTGGACTCTGGATATGTAGAGAGATGTGGCAATCTTAGTTTATCAGTTTTGCTGCTTGTAGATTAAATAACTGCAAAAGAAGAATACAGCTGGTCATTCTGAAATCATTAAAAGAGAGCAGAGCCGAGGACATACACTGGTGATCACCATACTGGCCCCTACTCCTAGCTAGTTGCATATGACTGTCACTGAGTTCAAGCAAACAGTTCTGGAAAGCCCTGGTTACCTTCACCCTGGAGACAGCTATCCTTATCTACTATGATGGCACCAACCAGCTGGTTCTTGCCAGAGTCAGGCAGGGGGGCATCAGAACTGAGGCAGTAGAATAAGGCACATATCGGGTCAAACTCTGGGTCGGGCTCCAGGTCCCGACGAGTCCGGGCATGGAGCTCCATGGTCATCACGGTGAGGAACTGCACCTACAAGGACATCACAGCCTGGAGATCTCAGCCTCTCCAAACACGTCTCATAAAACACAGCCAAGGCCTCTGGTCAAAGCTTCATAAACATAGGACTCACCTCATGGAGTGCTTTAGCATCCTGAAGGTTCTGTATGCTTACTTTAAACCCATAGGAATTGCTGATGGATGGACCTTCTATCTCTGAACTGTCCATCTTCAGAACATTCAAAGAAGTGAACTGGTTCTGAAAACACAGAAGGAAACTATAAACTAAAAGAAGGCTGACATGTAAAAAATAAATAAATAAATAAAAATAAGTAACAAAACCTGCTTTTTAGTTCACATCATCTAATCACACAGGCAATACAAATAATAATTTAATTTCACATTAGAGAAAGTCATCAAGAAGACAAACCAGATTAATAAATAATTTATGCAACACAATTAAAAAAAAAAATCCGGTCTAGAACAGGATTAGGTAACTGCTTGCTTTCAAGTATACCACACAAATTTGCAAAGTGAAGGAATAGAGAATACACGTAAATATTAATATAATGTGTAGTTTACACCCCAAATAAACCAACTAACAAAGTTTAAAAAGAAATTTATCCAAACGCATGTTCATTCTGTAAACTCATAAATGCCCGAAGAGAAAAAAAAAAAAAAAAAAAAAAACTGAACTCTGACTCATTTGATTACTGTACTTTTACAGATAAAACATCGCCCACTCAAATTCACCACTCTCCTATGACATATTTACCACATGTGGTAAGTGGCAACATGTTTGTCTAACCCAGATGTAGAAGTACCAGGTTGACATGACTAATGTGACACCACTAGACTTTCAATTTACTGTGGAAGCTGAGATATAATTCATCAGTTTACTAAGTGACAAGTAGGTGATGTAGAACATTAGCATCCTTGGACTGACCTTCATCTGAGTTGTGAGAAGCACCCTTCGCAATGTATCCACTCTTCCTCCTCTCCTCTGCTGCGATCTCTGAGATCTGAACTCCATGTCTGAGGTTGGAGGGGTGGTGGTGTTGGGGGCTGTGGAAGGGAGTCAGGCAGTCCAGTGGGGAAAAAATGATTACATGGCAAAGATCTCACACAATTAAACTCGATTCAATAAATTACCACGACAGTTTAACAATTCTCAAGTGCTTGATTAGTCAATTATAAAGTCTTCAATGACAGCCATAAAAAATTCACACTTTCAGGTAAGTGAAATAAAACACTTGTGACAGTAAAATGTACTGTAGGAGCAAGAAGAAATAATGGGCTAAGATGAGAGATTTGAGATGGAAAAAAGTGAATCACCTTCAGTCAAAGGAGTGCTGCAGACTGGCTCTGTGTCACCCTTACTTCTTCGCCTTCGGGTAACAGGGGTGCTGTGGAGGAGGACAGGGCTGAGCTTGTCACCAGCCGAGGCTGTGAGGGAGAAAGGTGAGGTGGAGAAGAGGTTCTTCTCCTGCCTACTTTCAGGAGATGGGTAGGAAGGGTCACTGGGATCAGTGATCCTGTGCAGCACCAGTTGTGGAATTAATTTCTTCTGACCGTCAGAAGGTCCCAGTGTTTCAGAAGCAGTCCATGCCTTTTGTTGCCAGACTGGCAAATCTGAAGAGCTGGAGCTCCCCGAGAGCCGCTCATTCTCCTCCTCCACTAGGCCTTGCTTTACCCTGGAACTGTCAGCTTGTTTACTGGGGCTGCTCTGTGACTCTGCCATCTCCAGACAGGAGGTTCTAAGGCACGGGTCCTCATCCTCATTTTTAAGAGGTTCTGGACTGCCGGCTTTTTCAAAATTCTCAGCTACGCTTTCTGGTCTGTGGCCAGTGGGAGATTCAGATTTTTCAGCAGGACCTGCAGCTGTGCTTGTGTGCTGATCCCCATGTTGATCTGATACGGGAGGGTCCACAAGGGCAGTGAGAGGTTTCCCTCTCTGAAGGCGCTCAAACTCCCTCCTGGACTGCAACCACAACTCCACTCGATCTCGGCTGGGTGCACTTTTACAAGGGAGTAACACTACCTTCTGATCTTCAGCAGAGCCCGGACTAAGGTTGTCTCGGGTCCAGACTGACTCTGTACCACTATGTGCATGTGCCGTTGGAGATCCTGGATGAGTCATAGCAAAAAAGGCAGTCTTCCAAAATTGTAAGCCCTCCTGGGAAAACTCCCCATTGAACTCAACTAACTCCCTTGTTAGCCTGGTCTCAACGGTCAGCTTCCTGCCTCCAATTTCCCTGAGGAAAAAACAGACAAAAAAAGTCTTAGTATAATGTTGCAACAAAAATGGAAAATACAAAACGAATTCTATACAGGAAGGTACTGAATAAACCTGAAATTATAATATTATAGATTAAAATTTTCCAGTTTTTTCCAGCAGTCAGCTCCAAGCTGACCATTAAAAATTAATGTATGAAAAATGCTGAGCTTTTGTAATTACTGCTATACCACTGTGTTAAATTAACTTGTAGACATTGAGAATACCTGGTTTTTCCAGGGACATCAGAAGGATCACTACAGAAGGGCTCCTGGTATGCAGCTTCTGAGAGGTCCAAGTCAAGCAAGGTTGTCAAGATTTCATCTCGGCTTGGTGGAGACATGAGTGGTTTCAAAATGTGGGCACCCCCATTACCCCTCAAAGTCTGACTGCCCATTTTCACATGGGACAAAGAGCTGACTGACCTTGGAGAGCTGCTGGGGGTTGTTGTGGTTGTTGTTAATGTGTCAGCTCCTTCCATCAGATCCCCAGCAGGAGATCCAAGAATACTGGCAAAGTTTTTAGAGTTCAGTGGCCGTGGCAGTAACGGATCAAAGGCTAGCATGAGGTCCCGCCTCTCACAGTGAAAGCCCTGAAAGTGGCTAAGGCTATACCCTTTGATGTGAGGACTCCACTCTCTACTTCTCATGATCCTAGCAGCAGCTACATCCTGACCACTGTCAGGATCCAGTAAACCTGCAGATAATTGAGTTGGGAGACAATCTTTATTTTCTGTTGATGATTTATCAAAAAGGTCAGGACTAAGAGGTCTCATTTTGTGCCATTCCAAACTACGTTGGAGCTCTTCCCCTACACCTGACACTCGCTCAGGCAAACTCTCTAAGCCCAGACCTATTGCCTGAATAGGCTCCTGCGTTACGTCACTGAGGAACTTCTGGGGCAGGTTTTTGTCAGCCAACATGAATTGGTTGCCCATGTAAAGGCTGCAGAACTCAGTCTGCCCTATGGAATTGATGTCAAAGTTGTAGCTGTGTGGAAGTTCAGGTGACAAGCTATCTTCAAATGAATAGCAGCTGTCAAAGCCAGGATCTGACAGGAACGCTGGGCTATCATCTGACAAGTGGGGCTCCATCTTAACGGCCTCCTCTTGCACCGAGTTTTTACCTTTCCTGCTTCTAGGTTTCCGTTCCTTTGGTATGTGCGTCTTAGGGGCTCTAGGCTTCCGTGGTGTGGATGATGGGGCTCTTTTAGCTTTTGTTGACTTACTAATAGGATTTGTAGCAGTTGTAGGTTTCTTGACATTGTCTGCAAGGTCATGTGTAGGAGGCTGGGATTCAGACACTGTCCCTTCCTCAAGAACTTTTTGTCGTCTTTTTTGGAGAAGCTCTTTTAAGACAGCAAGTCCAGAGGGTGTCTCAGGAATAGGCAATCTCTCCCCATTCCTGGTGGTAGACAGGGGTGAACAATCTTTGGCAGTGTCCTCAGCATCACCTGACTTAAGTCTTGAAGAAAGCTTTGTTTTAGGAGTAATTAAGTGAGCAATTGCAGTCTCTACATTCTCCTTCTTCTTTGCTGAACGCCGTTTAGCCTTTCCTACCTTTTTCTCCTCTGGCTTTAAGGAATCAAGGCTTTCTTGAGAGTTCAATGGTAAAGAATCTGGAACTTCTGTTTTTACTTCTAAAGGCTTTGTGGAACTGCACACTTGATGTTTAACATTTAAACTTTGATTGCTTGAGGTCGATCGACTATATGTAATAACTGAACAAGGATGGCCAACGCTTTTAACAGCAGATGAGTAGTGTAATTTTCCATCATCAGATAGCAGAGAATCTTGACAGCCTGCAGGAGCAACAGTAGGGTCATTGCCAGCAACTCCCAGAGATGCAGTTGCTTGATGTTCACAAGGTGTTGTGTCAGAGATTGATGTTTCATAGGTTTCACACTTCAATTCAATGTTTGATGTTAATGGCTGACTTTTCAAACTCTCATACTGCAAACAGTCACCAGCTACATTTTCTTTTTGGGACACTGATGGCTGAAAAGATGGCAGATCATCAGAAGAGGCTCCAGTTGGAGGCAAGCCATCCTCTCGATACTGTACTTGTGAGCTGCCACTACGCTCTTTTAGGGGAGACTCACCAGACACCGCTACCTGCTTCTTCTTGCGTGGCTTTCTGGTTCTTTTTGGTGGTCCTGTGCTTTCACCACAGCTCGTCTCTTGTGCAATCTTGGGTTCTTTCTTTTTTCTCCTTTGTGTTCTAACACGGCCTTTTTTGTCTCTTGCACTTTCCTTTCTGACAGGTTCTTCTTCCAAGTTCTTTTTGGCAGCTTTTCCTCTTCTCCTTTTTGGACTGGCAAAAGTCATCTTACTGCTGCGAGCTCTGTTTCGGACCCCTCTACCAAATACTTCTGAACTGGATTCCAGACACGTAGCATTAAGACAAGGATCATGGAATGGGTTTATTAATTGACCATCACGGATAGTGTCTGTATGAGGGTCACTAGGGGACCAGCAACGAGGTGGTGATGAATCTGTAGGACTGGATGCTCTCTCAGAGAGGTAACCCAATTCCACCATGACATCCGTGTACTTAGTGAAACAATCATCAGCATATTCATTGTAAGATGGAGAAGGGGGGGGTATTGTGGGTAGCACAAATGATTCATTTTTTCCTTTAGTTTTTTTAATCCTAAAACTTTTGCTTTTTGTTTTCTGAGGGGTAGGGATTGGCTTTTTTGGTGCGTTGCTAATCTTAGTTTTTCGTTTTGGGTGTTTCTTAGCCTTTGGCTCACGTAAAGGATACTTGACTGCAGTAGATTCAGGAACTTTAGGCCAGTAATCTTTGAGTGGCGCGAGCCTTTTGTACTCCTCCAGCCTATCTGGTGTGAGCCTTACCCACTGTTCTTCTGCATTTAATTTTGCCAATTTAACCAGCATATTCTTCTGTCCTTTAAACCTGTTAATTATTATGTATTTGATGATAATCGGAGGCTCCTTTTTTGAAATCCTCCGGCGTTTATGATACTTGTACTCTTGACCACTGAGCACATAGTTATCTTTGAGACCGTCTCTGAAGGCAAGACTGGATTTGACATGGTGAGAACCTGCAGATGTTTCTCCATCCTCACTATCATAGCTCATTTTACGTTTTGCTCTTAAAGTGTATTTACTGCTAGGAGGACCTGAGAGCTTACTTTCACAGCTTTGTCCCTGAATAAGAGGTCTAGCTGATGCACCAAGTCTGTCGTCAACACAGACCTCAGCTGAAGTAGGCTGAACAGCAGAAATTGATGCTAGTGGCTCTGAAAGTCCACTTGGAGTTCTCTCTGATGTTTCCTCATTCTTTTCAGAAAGAGCTATTGTTGAGGGATTAGCGGTACCGTCTTGACTCTCAGAGTACAGATCTTTCACGCCACTCATCCTTGACTTTCGACTTGTTGCTCCAGCCCTCCTTTTGCCCAGCTTCAGTCTGGATCTGCGGTGCTCCTGCTCGAGTTTGTTGATAGTGTCAGCTAGTTTGTTGTTTATAGACTTCTTAACAGGTCTATTCAGGCAGTTTGAAAGAATAACACTAGGGAAAAACTTGTAGTGTGCCTCCTGCTGACCCATGATCGTCCTTTCCGTCTTGTTTTCTTGATAATCTTCATACCTAATTTTGAGCTCACCCACATCTCCCACCTCACTGGTCTTTCCAGTCTCACCCTCCTGTGGGGCCATGGGTTCCTCCTCGTCTGCTGGGTTTTGGCTTGGGTTTATGCCCCTAAAAATCTGACCGTTGCCATCTTTTGGACTTACCTCCACCTCTCCTTTAGCAGGACAGTTTCTCAACTGCGAATAACACAGAGCAAAACTTCTGTGGTTCTGCAGCATGGACATACAGTTCTTTCCCCCATTTTTGATACTGCTATACTTCTTCCTGCTTTGAGTGATCTTTCCATTACTAAAAGTCAAGCCATCTGGGTCAGACTTGTTAAGGGAAACAGTGTTTGTTTCATAACTGTACAGTGGATGTACTCCCATGTTATCAGCATCAATCTGGGAAATCTCAGCCTTACTTGCTATGTTGCAAGGGACAGGGTGCTTAACAGGTTGTATATAGGGGATATCTTTGCTCATTTTGAATCCAGCAGAGTCAGCTTTGCTTTCCTGGTTGACTGAGCTTTTCGAAAGGAAGTGCTTCTCTGCGGGTTCCTCTGTGTCCAAAGAGAGGGTCTGCCTGTGCTCTGGGTGTTTGCACTCCAACAAGACATTGGCTGAAGATGGAGGTTCCAGATGAACAGTTTCAGCTGGGAAGAGGGTCCTTTTGCTCAAGATCTTGTCAGAGACTGTGAGAGACGAATGAGTCCGAGTTCCTTTTTCATTCAGTGATGAATCTGAGGGTGTGAAAGGAACAGGAACAAACAGTTTATCTTAACTGAATTCAAGAAATGGGACAAAAAAAGAAAATGTCTTATTTAAAAAAATTAAACAGAAGCCCACCACTGTTTTCATCAGCAGCCCCATCCAGCTGTGGAATAGAGAAGTTTGCAAACAGGGAGTTCCCGCTCCAGTCCATATCTTCATCTGATGAGTCCTGTTGATCCTCACTAGAACTTTCGTTTACATCTTTATTTGAAAGCCTGTAGTGCACAGCAATAAAAACATTGCAAAAATTAACAGCTTGTTTACTAGACTTTCAAGTCATCAACAGAAACCAGTGGAACCAACAACAGAAACCAGTGGAATACCTCTGTCGAGATGAATATTCCACAATGTCCGTGTCCCATCTTTGCGACATCATCAGACTAAGCTCCGCCTCCTGCCTCTCCAACTCCGGTACTGCTTCTTCTTCATCACTGTTATAATGGCAGCTCAAACTCCCTGACAGCTTCTGTTGTGAACTCTTCCTTGGTAGATCAGCCTGATAACAGTCGTCCTCCAGTCCCACTAACAGGTCCACCATAGCCTGACTGTTTTCTGTGGGAAACGAAAGGTAATCACTAACACAGCGAAGCAGCAGCAGCAACGTCTCCCCGTGCCTACTCTTCGTTATCGTATGTTAACTCAACAGTTCCATAAATATATGCAGAGAAGCTAGCCTGCAAAAAATGTCAATAAACAAATTGGTTCTCTAACTAAATGAGACCAGATGGTCATGTAATACTCTACCTAGTATGGGTGACTGAGCAATTCTTTGGGAAAGTGGGAGGAAGGTCTGACTGTTTTCCAAGAGACTCAAGATGGCTTCCTCATCCACAACTGCTTCTTCTGAATCCTTAACACTCACTCTTTTGGTATCTAAATGGAGTGAACAGAAAGCACAGTCTAATGTTACCATTACTTGACATCAGCCATTTACTGTTATCAGGTTGACCAGAGATGACAATTCACCCCTTAGGATAAGAACTGAGAGGAGCGCTAATGCCTCTTCCTTTTAAAACGGACCTTACAATAGATAAGAGGCCAGGCGTGGCGAACAGGCTCCAGGGTCCTACCTGTCTGCCTGTCTTTATGGACCTCAACAAGGTTTGCAGGAGTGCACTGCAGTGCCTCTGGGGTCAGGATATCGGAATGCAGAGTGAACTCGGCAGGAAACATCCCAGATTCGTCACTTTCACACACTGATCCTGACTGAGTTCTGGCAACAAGAAGGAAAAACGCTTTTTAATGCAGCAACACAATCAAGATGCAATAGTTTGTTGTCTGAACTGAGCTGCCCTTTCCTGGATTTAATGCAGTCATGTGAAGGTTTTATTTATTTATTTATTTTTTTTTTTTAAAGTATCCCACCATGGTCTTAATCAAGGAAATGGTAACAGTGTGCGCAGAGAGATGAATGGAAGGCTGGCATCTAGCCAATGAACCTTGGAATGCTTCCAAATACATCTTAGCTACAGGCAATCTTTCACCACGTTGGTTCTTCTTGTGTTCCAGCATGAGATCTAGCTGCTTATAGCAGAATGTTCCATTAAGGCATGAAAAATAAAGATATGTATGAACACCTAAATATTTCTAATACTCCTTTTTATATATTCCTCTGAAGGCAGAGGGAAGCAATGCTAGAAATGAACTCTAGGAAGAGACCGCTTTGAAGGAGCCATGACACTATATGGCGATTAATGCTCTGTGCTCTGGATACTATCTGAAAAGTGTAGCCCCACACAGTCAGGTGAACAAACTGCAGCTCAAGGAGGTAAATACCTGAAACTACAGTTAGGAGACTTGGCAGCAGGAATAATTGTTGGCACATTTTTTTTTTTTATTACCACCTGCAAGCCAATGTATTTTTAGGGTTGGTAAGGGAGAACTTTTGAAATTAGTTCTTGGTGCAAAAGAACAACAGTACTTCATACGAAGTACAGTGCTACTGGCTTTCTAGCACCAAAAATCCAGATAGAAACCAGTGTACAACAAAACATAGGACTGATTAAAAATTAAGAGTCCTTTACAGCTATAAACGATTTTGCTTACTGATAGCACAAGAAATAAGTAGTACACTTTGGACAATAACAATGTGGAAAAACAACCTCTTTTCATCGTACATGTAATAAGAAGATACACAATACCCAAAAATAGTAAAAAAAAACTGATGGTAATTAATTTGACATTTAGCATTGTAGTTCAAGTCTTCTTAAACATAAAAAGCACATTGAAAGAGCTTACACAGAGAACTCATTCTCCCTCAGAATCTCCTTGAGTCTCTTCATGAAGATTGTCTCACTCTCAGCACATGTGACAAATCCTCGATCTGAAGCATCAAAAACAGTACACACTCCATTATAATTTGATGGCAGGATGTGCATGGGCTCTGGCTGAAATCACTGTGTTTATTGGTGAAATATACTGGGCAAGCTCAAAATGTCTGTGAAGATAAGACATGAATTTCAATGGGTCTAAATCTAAGTCTCTTTCTCACATACATTATACATACGTACATTCAATGGCATTTGTTTATATATGTGAACTAATCTATGGGCCCTCTGTGCTGTGTCCCTAATAAAGATTATTATTACTGTATTTCTCCTAATTAAAGTGCCCAGACGCATTACAAATTATGTGCAGGGCACATTTATTTGAGGCCAAAATGCGTAAATATGAAGTTTTAAAACCTTTAAAATGAGAAGTTCAAGTTTTTAAAAACCTTTAAAAACAACACTTTGTTGCAGCTGCCTTTAAGTTGAAGGTAACTGCCCTGGCTGAGGTAAAAGGAAAACGTTTTGCTGCAAAAGTTTCCAATGTTGACCGTTGACGAGTTAATTGGGTACACAAGAACAGCACAGATTTTGAAGACCTTATTATTGTACTTGATTAACTTCATTTTCAGATGAAATTCAAGGTACATGTTTTGTAAACCTACTGAAAATATCAGAACTTCACGTCTTGTTTCACAACTGATGCCAGTGCAATACACGGAAAATCAATTTGGGATTCAAAAGTGGATTTTGTCCAAATAATGTAGCATTTTTGTGTTAATCAAATAATCTTGGACAAAATGCATATAATTCACTGCATTTACACATTCATTCTTCGCATTGACCACGTTTCTGTGTCACCGCTTTAATCATGTAGAAGGGGAGCACTTTACCGTGTCTCCTACTGTATTATCTGGCTGGAGTGCGTCTATTAGAGTGGGTGCGTTAATTAGGAGAATTACGGTATATACATTTTATGTAATACAGTTCGATTTCTTCAATTTTGTACAAGTAATTTTGGTTTTAATTTGAAATGCTGGCATTATGAAAACAGTGAAGTGGCATTTTAGTGACTAACACTTAACAGGACAAACCAGTGGGTACACTGCTAGCACTGTAAACTTCCATTGCAGTGGGACATTGCCAGGCTCAGGGGTCACCCACCCTGAGACTCGGCCGTCTCGATCTGGGACGATTCGTTCTTCTCCCTCCTCCGTTGCTTCTCGTCCTCCCAGATGGCTTGGAGACCTGGGTTTCTGCCAATCTGAGCTGCAAAGACAAGACGTGCGAGAGCTTAACCTTAGGAGGACGAGGGTCTCAGTGCGTGATCAGGAGTACCGTACCGTGTTGAGTTGGGAACAGGTCCTTCAATAACACACCATACTCGACAACCCACCTTCCTGCCTACACACCTGATGTCAAGTTTTGGTATCTCAAGAACACACTGTAGACCTTACACATTTCCACCACACAGATAATAATGAAATTAAGTACCATCTTAAAGCCTCAAAGTCAGCACAAAAGTCTATTCCTTGGTCTATTAATTATATTTGTTTAAGAAGACAAAACCTTTTAGCATTTCAAACATGTATAGCCACACCCACTTGTTTACTGCCTCTGGGACCAGTGTGATAAGCACAGTCAAAAAAAAAAAACAATTAAGATAGACTGAAGTGCACCTGAACAACAATAAATGAGCACAATTTTTTTTATAACAGGAAGAATATTGTGAGGAACAGTCAAAAGAGGTTTAAATCAGGGTGGGGCGGATGGGGTACAAGCATCAGATGGGCCTCACTTTCAATCTCTAGTCGATTGAGGATATCTGCAGCCACGGCATCCACCTCCAGCTCGCATGTGCTCTGCTTCTCCACCTCCTCCAGCACCAAAGAACTGAGGTGCAGATAGAGAGTGGGATGGATGTGAAGATACAGAGAGTGAGGGAGAAAAGAGCACACAGGGCTCACATAAAAGCAGACAATATCAGATTAAAAACCAGGCTGGTGGGACAGCTATGGGGCATCTCACCAGGGGATAGCATCCTCCTCCCAGCGGACAAAGGTGCCCCCCAGGGCAGAGTCAGACAGCTTAGGGGTTGAGGGGCTTTTCCACTGGCAGCTCCTGGCCCTCCTGCCTGGTGTTTGTCTGTCCTGGGTAGAAGATGGGGCTTCCTCTGTGGAGAGATGATTATTATGGACCAAGTCAGTCTTACAATTTCTAGCACCATAAAAGAAGAGGCGGTAGAAGGAGCTCTTTGAAAGATATACAGTTTAACACTCAGGCAGAAGGCAGCAGATCTACTAACAAATTGTCCATTCAAAAAAGGCTGAAGGTTGCAGGTGCCTCAAAGAAAAGCATCTCTGCTGCTTTAAACTTAGGTTTGGTACTTAATGTAGTATTCGTTTAATTACAGTGATAACAGGCCGACAGTGAAATTTCATTACTGGGTAAGCTGCGAAGATGTATACTAGATAAGACGGATCATGGCTGTTGATTAGAAAAGCACATAAGGTCGAGGGAAAAGAGAACATGCTCCACAAACAGGCACGGAGCAACACTATCGCAAGCAAGAGAGATTCAGCACCCCGATCAATATTGCTGTATTCGTATGTACACAGTATGCACTAACGAAGCACAATGTTCTTCACTTCTCCAGGTGAACAGATCCCCGTGTGAGGAGCACAAACTGTTGGACACGTGGCTACACTGCTGTACACGTCCAAGAAAACCCCTTGTAAACCGTTGTTTATAATCTCAGGTCAAGCTGACTACGTTGGCTTTAGGTTTAGTTTACAATCATTAAAACACATACAGGGATACAATTCCTCACTGCTGATGAAATCTACATGGGGAATATTTCATTTTAAAAATGAAGCCTAAACAAAAGCGTGCACTGCCACCGTGCTTTTCTTTTTTTCCTTTTTGCAGATCAAGGCTACAGAATCCATTTTATTAAACTGGCAGAGGGAAGTTTACACACGCGAAACCTGCTCTTTAGGGAGAGTCTCGCGTAAAATCTTTAAAACCTCGTTAATCCGAAGATGCGATTTCCGTCCAGTTCATTAACTCTTTCAGAGCCTGTGCAAGCTCACCGGTTGTGATATACGACCTCCCCTCAACTACAAAGGACGCACAATCAGTCAGGCGTGAACACAGCAGATACCTGTCCCGTTTCAGTGAGATCGAGGATTAGAGCTCTGAAGATCAAACAAACACAGTAATTTCTTGCTTTAGTCACAGACTTTAGTGGAAGGGAAAAAAGAAATCAGGATATGTTTGGGGAAGATCTGAGGAAAGGCAGCCACCTTTCATCTCCCAGACTAGCAAAGGCTAGAAAAGGTTATTTCTTCAGAGAAAAGGAACACTTCAAGGGCGAAGCTACCGATTCTGCACGTCTCGCTTCACTTAGTGTCTCATAAACCCCACTCATGCCCTCTACACCGTTTACCTTGGAACTGGCAGGAAAAGGTTGGAGTTCATGCACCTCAAAAGCTGGACACGATGGGCTAAAGATGACAAGCAGCACCAAGCTGGAGAGAGTGCCCTTAGTGGCAGAGCCGTTACGACAGACAGAGCTCTTATCAGCACAACCTCTTCAGAAAACAGCCTGACCTTAGGAAGAGGATGTCAACAATACAGGCAGGAACCTGTCCACACTTCTGCTGCAAAAACGAGTGCAGCGCCACTAATTCAGCAGGCTGGCCGACATCCAGGGCACTCCCTGGTGGAATGTAGACACATGCAGATCTGAGAGTGACCAGCTGTTCTCTAACCTAAACAACCAATAAAGGAGAGTGCCAAGCTACCCTGTCTCTGCATCATCCCTCTCTTTGTGTCTGTAAGGGGTCGGGGGGAAGGTTTAGTCTGAGCGTCCTGACGTGAACTTGCTTCTTAACATCTGATAGGCATGCCTTCGAAAAGGGGCGGGGCCTGTACAATGGGTTCTCTAGCTCTGCATTAGTCATTACCCTGTCCCGCTCTGTCAGCCAGGAAGGGAGGGAGGCAGGGAAGGAGGAGAGTGTTGCAGACAGTAATTGATCGGTTGCCAATTAGAGCGGGTAAAAGCATGACGCAGAACAGCATCTGGCCGGTTTTCCCTGCAGCTCTGCAAACAGCTTTCAGATCTGTGGGGTGGGGCTGGGTGAAGTGAGTATAACAGAGCAGAGCAGATAATAGCCCTACACAACCCAACAGCTACAGAAACACTTTCGCATACTACAGTGCAGCTAAAGTGACAGAAATGTCTGTAGTAATAAACCAAACCCATCCAGCCATGCTGTTGAACCTGTAACTTTTTAAAGCGATACACAGGGTAAAGAATGGACACTAAACATAACGCTATGCCTGTCGGGTGCGGCTGTTTATAAACCAAGCAGCTGTGTTGGTCAGGCAAAGCAGCTGTGGACTTGATGCTAATGTTCGCTGGTTTTTTCCCCCCACTCTTGTGCAAATGTCTTTACTAACCCTCATTTCAATACAATGAGCAATTCCTGACATGACCAGAAAAAAATCCAAAAGCAATTAAAATTTTAAAATTCTTAAAAAAAAAAATAAATAAAAATGTAAAGAGAAAAATAAACGCTACTTGCCAAAGCATACTGCGTACTACCCGTGCACACTCACGGGTGTGAGTGGCGTGTTGCCCAGACTGCCCGCCGGTCTGCTTGCACCCCGGCTGCCTCACCTTTGTGGCGTGCCCTGCGGAACTTGACAGCGCCCAGGTTGACCAGGTTCATGCCATACAAGTTGTAGTCAATGAAGAGCTGCAGCAGGTAGGGGATGTGGGCCTCGTGAGGCTGGTAGCTCTTGTTCATGACAGCGCCTCCCTGCAGGAGCTCGCAGACCCTGTGTGAAAGTACACACTAGTGTGTGACACGCAGCTGCAGCAGATACATCTGATGGATTACCTGCTGCAGGAAATGTACAATTATTACTACTGACACCAGAGGAAAGGGGAAAAAAAAAAAAAAAAAAAAAAACCTTTGTTATGAACTTTCTATTTAAAGGGGGGTGTGTATGTGTGTTTGAGAGATGGTTTAATCATTCAGCAGAGACAGACCAGATCAGTCACTGTGTGATTCCCTAGACTTCATTGCTATGTCGCCATTGGAGCCATGATGGTCTTTCGGCAGTTGGATGGTGGACAGATTTCCTATGACTGTTACTACGCTATGGTGTTGATGCAAAGCAAATAGGAAAGCCACCTTTTCACCATCTGCGGATGGTACAGGTAAATCTTCATGAACTGCTTCTCCTTGACGTGGTATCCATAGAAAGGCCTGAAACAAAAGAGGACATTACATGAGAAGTGGGTTATGATGTCATGCAGTATCTCTTCAAATTGAAGATGCATAACTGTCCTTTTCCTCAAGACAGCCAGGACCACCAGGCTGCAAGTGCCTCTTCCTCCACATTGTTCTTTTTTTTTCCCCTAGTCAAATTAAATTTCCCCATCACATGAGCCCTGACCTTTACAGACCTGCACATTTCCTACATACTAACATCTTCTTTTCACTCTTCTGAGACACATGGGAAAAAAATCCATCTGTGAGCACAACTGCTTTGTAATATCCTGGCATGACATTAACATGTAGCAAAAAGATACATCACTCCCTAAAAGGATTTTTTAAAACAATGTTTAAGGACATAAAGAACAAAACCAAGCTTGAATATGCATTAATTCCCTAAATGAGTACGAGTAAAATGTGGATGTATTTAGCTTAGCATGTAGTTTTTTCTATCTCTGGTGAAAGGCGTTTACTTAAATAAATCAACTATCAAAACATATTAACGTCAAATGACTTCATCTACTTCAAAAGCTGCCTGTTGACTCAGTAGGTAGAACATCAGGCTGGGACGCAGAAGTCTCCCAGTTCAAATACCAGCCCACGCACCAGGAATGTCCTTCAGTAAGACACTCAAAAGCGCTAGCTCCCCAGGCGCTGTGTGTAGCTGTCCACTCCACCCCCCCCGGTGGATGGGTTAAACACAGAGAACAAATTCCTTGTATGTGATAAACATACCTGAAATAAATCTAATTTCCTTCCCTTTCAAACCAACATTCAATAATGTTAAATATGTACATCAGAGCCAGCTCTGGGCACAGGCAAATGCTATGGGTGCCCTGAAGACCACGCAAACAGTGTTATCACTTGGTGCCCTAGGCAAATGTAATCTTGCCTAGGGCACCAAGTGATCCAGGGCTGTTACTGGTGTACATTATCCTCCACTTCAAAACTGAATTCCAGGAAAAACATTATAAGGCACTCAAAGGGAAAGCATCAGTACATCTAATGGAGCTGATTAATACATATACTCCAAATTGTTTCCTATGACCATGGAATGCAGGCCTTCTTTCGGTTTCACGCACAGAGCTTTTAGTTACAGAGGCCCTAGTCTATGGAATAGTCTACCTGGTTACGTATGAGGTGTCAAATCAGCCTCAGTCTTTAAATCCCAACTGAGAACCTACTTCTTTGATTTAGCCTGCCCACAAGTCTCTGTACGTCATTGCAATTAATGCTGCTGGCGCCGCTATACATGCCAATGTGCCTGTGACATTTTGTTATGGGACTGCCAGTATTTGTATTATTTACTAAGCCCTCTCTGCAATACTTCTCTGTCCATTTGTATACCCAGTGCCCAACTGGGCATCATCTGAGCAGGATGCCTTGTTAGAGTTGCTGACACCCAGTGTACCCCCTAGATAGGGCCTCACCCAAGGGCAAAAAACGATACTATAGTGCTGTTTACATTCATAGTCTCCATTATAAACTTAGTATTCTGTAATGTTAGCATGCCTAGGAGGGGCTGGGCAGCCAGCTGACCTTGGGTTGTTCCCCCCCCCCCCCCTTACACCATGGAGATTTTGGTTCCTCTCCTCTGTTGTTGTTTGACATTAACTTCAATCATGCACCCACTGTTAATTCTGTAATAGCTGCATTTTCTTTCTATAAAGTGCTTTGAGGCAACTTGTTTTGAAGTGTGCTATATAAACTGAACTGAATTAACTTCATTACAGTAATGTGTGTGAATGTAAAGAATTATTTAAAAGAAAATGTAAAACGAATGCAAACATGTACAGGTCAGAATTTTTTTACATTCTGCTACAAATAAACAGGAAACACTTACATTCCAGACACCAGGACAACCTTAAAGACATGCTGGGTATTGGATGAGGGGTTCCCCATGGACACGTTCACAGCCCGGTCGATGCTGAAAGCCACCTGCCGCAGGTAACGTTCTGGTACCTGCCCATAGCCATCGTAGGGTATGTAAATGTAGGGGAAGATGCCATGAAGATGTAGACAGGTCTTCTGGCCTGAAGGACAAGTGGAAGAGGATTGGCGTTAGGCGAAGTGCAGCTGTACTCTCAGCCATCACCAACATCTGCATGAAGCAAGACTGGTCAGTCAGTGGAAGAGGCAACACTACAATGACCTCAATGGTGTCTTTGCCCCAAAGGCAGTCTATAGAGAAACTTTGGTGTATTCCACAAACATCAAAAGTACTGGTCAGCTTCATCAGAAACACTATGACAAATATGTCCTTTTACTGACTGACCTATGATAATAAAACCAAACAAAAAACATCCACATACAAACAAAGTGGAGAACATTAAAAGTTCTACAGGGTTCTGTAGAGTGTCTAATGCATCACCCTCAAGTTGTAGAATCACTTCAACAAAAAAAAGACACGTTCAAGAGTAGAAGATGGATGCACTAAACTCTAAAAGAATTTTTACCAATTTTACCAATACCTTTTGTCCTGAAGAAGAAATTTATATTTCTATTTCAAGCATTTCTAGAATTTACCACTAATCACATTTCACCTCAGACAATACAGAGCACTGATTTTTTTTTTTAATCCACGGTAACGCTGACAACCTATACAGTTCAACTATACAGTGATTAAATACAAAGGACTATGTCAGAATACCTGTTAAAAAGACCGACAAAAAAGGAATGCTGACAACATGGCCATTCAGAATTTCCCCCACAAAAACAACTTGGAAAAGGTTTTGATAGAACATAATAAGTCTCTGTATCTATTGAGGAGTTCATGGTCTTTCATGACATGCTAACCTATTTTGTATTCATAGATGTACATGAAGCCACCAGACATACAAAAAGAGGAGAGAATGAGGAATGCCATGAGCAGTGGCATCTGATGACCGTGTCCCTGGTTCAGGCAGGTCGCGTCACACGGGACACATTAGTCTGTTTCAGCTGAGGGAGCTTACATGCAGCTCCCCAACAACGGTCTTCACATCAACAACATGACAAGATTCGTAAAAAACCTGCTTGTTTTTTGTAACAAGGACCGAGGAACGTAGCAGAAACATATGAAGACGGAGATGTTGCAGTTTATCTACATAACATAAGCGACTATATAAAGTGGTACGCTGGGACACTTGCAGGAAGTGGATGTAAACAGTTTATACAAGGAGAGGTTGTGGTCTGTTTCCACCCTCAGGTCGCTGAACTCTTCTGCGACGTTGGGTTTTTGTTAACAGTTCATGTGTCAGGATACTCCAGATTGATCCTGATCTCCTGAAAGCATTTGACATGCAGTCCGATGCAGAATGTCACTCGCGGCTTCATGAGGCCCTGACCGGTTGGATTACAGGCACGCTGGAATTTACATTAGCAGCAGGTGCTTAACCAACATCACATTGCCATCTCTCTCAAAAAAAATCCAAATCCCCTCCCGCAATAAAAAGAGCACCGCCTGCCAGCACCAGTCAGAATTAAAAGATGGGATGAAAATACAGGCACAACGTGTGAGTGGCAGGCGAGGGACTCCCTAAGCAGAGAGGTGCAACGACAGTGTCAGGGAGCTGAGAGCCTCACAGGAAGTAGAGCCCCCCCCCACCACCACCACCCCAACAGAGCTGGCCGCAATGAAGACCTCACACGGCGCCGATTTCATGCTATGAATAAACATGTGAGCAGGCGCGCCCGTAGGGAGGCAGGGAGGAGGAACAAAAACAACAATCCGTTTGTTCTCTCATTAAGAGAGGGTGCTTGCATGCACAGATGTGGGACTGGAAAGGCAAGTGTGTGTGCGCGCGCATGCACTCGAGTGGAGGCCAGACACCTCTTTGACACCTTAGTGAACCAGGGCGAGGCACACAAAAGGCAGCCGGCTGGTAGGCTCCCGTGTGTGCCACCTCAGGCACGTCCACGGGCAAGCCGATGGGTTGCTAGGCAACTGGTTCTGGCGAGCACAAGCCTGTGGATTGATGGGCAAGGAGATATAAATGAGCAATTGTTTATGCGCAGCTGGCCGGGTGCTGCGAGAACAATGTCCTTTAAAGGAGCTTCCGGGCCACAGTAGTGGGGCCCCCCCCCCCCCCCCCCCCCGGTTTTTTTTTTTTTTTTTTTTTTTTTTTTTTTGTGGGGGGGGGGGGGAGGGGGGGGGGGGGGGGGG
>JABJVR010000034.1:1107051-1146723 GCA_025773905.1 Chitala chitala | reverse complement strand
TTGCGCCCCTGGGCGGGTGGAGGGTTAACAATTTCCTTTAAAGGTGCTTCCGGGCCAAATTTGTCCCCCCCCCCCCCACCCAACCAACCATTCTTTTTTTTTTTTTTTTTTTTTTTTTTTATGAATGAACGGGAGTGCAGAGCAGAGCCTGCTGCAGCATTCTTAACTGGGGAGTGACATATCATGAAGTGACACAATATCAGTGCCCACCCCTCTCAGAACCTTACAGCGTACCTGCATGACTCAGCACAGATCCAGCTGTTAGTACTGTACTGGTTGGGACCCTGCTACTGCAATTTGAAGGAGACTTTAAAAGGAAGAACAGGCACATCTTTGTGAGGAGCAGCCTGAACGTTTGTCTCTGCGTTGGGGGTCTGGACAGAATCTTGGCTCTAGCACGTCAGTCCTTGAGCACAGAACTCCATGCAAGCTGCTCCTTGTGCCAGTCACACGAAGGGCTGAATGTGACAGATCTGAGAGTTCGGCTCCACAGCTGAAATTGGCATGGGCACAGTAAGGGGTATGGCAATGAAAACTTGGGTCCTGCCATGCAGTTCAGCTATTAGCATGCTCGCCGAGTAACAAGTACTGTTACGGTAGAAGCTCCCAGTTACGAGGATAAGCATTTGATTAGTCCCTCAAGTGAGGAACTCAGGTCTTTAACTCAGTATGATAATCCTTTTGTCTGGTAATTCTGAGTCCAGTTGTGGATGCACCACTGTGAGCCCCAACACGGTCGCACTGGTTACATTTGCATTAGAGACAGTGGGTCTTCCCATCCAAACTCTTGAGGTACGAGTGTAAAGGAGAACTGCCGTCAGACAGAGGCAAAAAAATTCATCATTAAATGTTTCCAGTACTGCTTACAGGTGGTCATTTCTGTTGCCATTTGATCTGAAACCGTCATCATTTTGAAAAACCTACTGATCCACATAAATCCACATTTAACACACTCCAAAGCCATGTTTTTTTGGCTTCCGTTCACATTCCCACACCACTTTCCCCTGCTTGCATCGATTAATTTTACAAAATCTTCCTCAAAATGTTGCCATGCAGCTTTCGGCCCATGACAACCATGTTTGCCTACACTCCAGTTAAGGTTTAACTTTTTCCCCAACCATTTACTTGCACCAATTAGATATAGTCTAAATTAAACAATATA
The DNA here is from genome assembly GCA_025773905.1 of Chitala chitala. NCBI lineage: Eukaryota > Metazoa > Chordata > Actinopteri > Osteoglossiformes > Notopteridae > Chitala > Chitala chitala. The sequence continues at coordinate 1,145,561 of JABJVR010000034.1, read as the reverse complement.
AATAATTTTAAAATAAAATACAGACATTGTTGTATGGTGTACTGAGTGTGCTCTATGGGTGTGTCTGCATTATCTGTCTCTCTGTTAGTTTCCACCTCCTTGTCCAATTGGGATTGTGGTGGCAGCAGGCTGAGCTGGATGGACCAGACCTCCTTTTCACATGCAATGGTCTCCAGCCACTCCTGGGTGGTCCCAAGGAGCTCCCAAGACAGCCTGGCGATATAATCAACACAATGCATCCTGAAGTCTCTGCCCAGTGGAGTGTGCCCAGAAAAGCCCCAGCAGCAACATTACAGGGGGGCATCCTTATTACATGCCCAGAGCTCCTAAACTGGCTCTCAACCCGCAGGAGCAGCGGACAGCGCAATCCACACCGTTTTCCCAAGAGAGAACAACAGTTCTCCAATTTTTATCCCAGCCGCTCAGTAGCAAACCAGTTGAGTATGCCTTTGGCGGTCACGGTCAGATGTGTGCACTATTCTGGTTTCGTTTGGCATAAGGACGGTTTTTTCATGAGTTATACAGATGTGTCCATGAAATGCATGTGCACGCTATGACAGCTATTTGCACCACTTTCTTGCTTCAAAAGGGAAGTGATTATATGCCGACAGGGGTAATCAATATCTTCAAATATGTACAGGTCAGAATTTTTTTTTTTTTTTTTTTTTTTTTTTTTTTTTTTTTACAAAAAAAATAATTTTTTTTTACAATTCACAATACAGCAGTACAGTTAACTGCTATAATGGTACAACAAACCAACAAGCAACTATCAAGCAACCCATGCATTTTCGGAGGCTACAGCAGTACTACAAAGTAGTAAGGCTGGTGGTTCAATGGGTAGGACATCAGGCTGGGATTCAGAAGTCTCCTGGTTCGAATTCCAGCCCAGCCATCAGGTGTGTCCTTGAGCAAGGCACCCAGTGCTAGCTCCCTGCAGCTGCCCACTGTTCCCTCATGTGATGGGTTCAATGCAGAGAAGGAATTTTCTACATTGTGGGACTAATAAGGGATTAATTTAAAAAATTGACTTCAAGAACAAAGAAGGACCTCAACTTAATGACTAGATCTAGAAATAAAGCTTAACTGATATTTAAATACCATGGGACTGCTAAAATATTGCACTTGACTCATGCAAAAGTAAATGGCACACAGTCTGCAGACGGCTGGCTATGCTGGCAAATAAAGTGTGTGTTATGGCTGATGAAACATTCGTTCCAGAAAAGGTTCTGCTTTGGAAATTGATCCACATCGGATTTTGCAAAATCAGACAGTCTGTAATTTGCAAACTTCGGTGGCAGCAGAAATGCCATCTTTTTACAGTATAATTGTCTGTTCTGCAGTTATTCTTTTGCATTATAAAATGCTCTAAATGTGCCTGAAATTTGTTCACCAATTGCTGCTATTTACTGCAGATGCTGAGTACAATTTAAAAGCCTTTTTTTTTTTTACTCAGTTGTGAAGTCTAATACATTTTTCTCCCATATATGACATCCACATTGCCACCAATACATGCAGATGAATTATAATTATTTTCAGCATTATGGGCACCAGGAAGGAGGATGTTAGTAGCCCAGACTTCTTATTTTATAATTAAAAACTCTACAGACTCAAATCTAAAACCTTAAACAAAACGCTATACCTTATTTCTTACCTGCAAATTCAAGGAAGTTCACTGGTGACAGTAACGGCAAACAGTAAATAGCAGTTAACACCAGTTTGGCATTAGATGTGCAACGAGACCACCTGTCACTAGGGACTCCAGACCACAGGTACCCGGCTCTCAGTCAGGACAGAGACTAAGCGACGGACAGGACTGAAAAGAGGAACTGAGACATATTGAAAAGGGGGACAGTAACACCCTTCACACTGTGCAGAGCAGCTGACCCACCTGCTGCCTCGACACTCCAACACGTGCGACAACTACATTTCAAACTGCAGCTGCCAAGACTGGCCATTACAACCAATGAGTCACCTGAACATGGACAACTGGGTGGAAACCCCTTAGTAATCACCAGCACCGGTAACTCCTCCCTCAGCAATCACATCTGATGACCAAGCAGAAGAGGTTGTCACAACACAAGGCAGGGTCGGCTAACCGCAAGCTGCTCTTAAAAGATCTCAAAACATACAACCATAACTAATAAGATGTCAGCTGTTATCGAAGCCTTTCAACAGCCACATAAAATTTATTAAAAGTAGAAGGCTATTTCAAAGAAAGATTTTCTTTTTGTCAGATTCCTTGTTCAATGCAAACATAGTGAGCTACAGAATTTTGGTTTTACTCCCCCCCCACACACATTCACATTAGCCTCTGCATAGTAATAGCATTTCCATTTAGCCCTGGCTCCAACATAGCCTTAGCAGGCTGATGCAGAAAAGGCCAAGTTTATGCAGTCCAGTACACTGCAAATCCACACACACTCATTCACAGAGTGCAGGGTGGGGCAGGTCTGGAGAAGCAGAGCTGTAGAAGCACTGGGGGGGGGGCATCTGCTGCCTGTGTAAATGTAGTTTGGGGCAAGAGAAAATATTTAAATAAGCTGATTGCTACAAGCAAAGCTTTATAAAGCAGCAAGTGGCACACTGCCTGTACTTGGTGCCAGTCTGCCAGATCAGGAAGCTGTGTGACTGGAAGCTCTGCCTGAAAGCAGAGGGTTAACGACGGAAAATGGATTGCACTAGACTACTCCTCCCTCCCTTCATACATGTAAAGCCCTCGGGACGGCGAGGTGGAGTAGCGTCAGTGGGACAGAGTCAAAGCTGGCAGACTGAGCTGTCATGGTCACGAGGGGGCGGGGTGCTGCTATTTTTGGCAGGGTCATAACAGAGCCTGTAGATCTAGTGCACAGAGGAGAGTGGGGGGGTGTGTTTGCACTTTGCGTGTGTGTGGTCCTGCATTCGATGCTCCTTATCGATCGATAAAGCCCAGCCGCCTCCCGTGGTGCTCATGTCCGTACGAAGCTCACTGCGGTGCACGTCTTGCATTTCTTATATACGACATCCATGGGCTGTGCCAACAGCCCTGAACCTGTAACGCCACGGTAACAGGCACATTCCCATCACCCAGACAGGCCAGCTTCCAGAAATCTGTCTGAAACACCTTCAAACACTGAGGCTAAAAAAAAAAAAGTGATTGATGCAGAGGAACGAAGTTTTATTGTAACAAAGATTGAACAAAGACAAGTCTACACAGGGTGCCCAATTAGGAACAGGAAGAGCCCTCCATTCAGGTTCACTGACAAGCAATGCACAGAAACCTTGAAGGGGGGGGGGGGTGTCCATGGCACCTTTCTGCTTTATTTTATCTTTGTTTTAACATCTGTGAACCAGAATTATGGAATGTTGCAACACAAAAGGGGTAGAACCGTGCATGACTGCTGTTTTTTTTTTTTTTCAGTAACAAAGGCAGTAAATTCCAGCAGGCCCACTCATGCAAATCTGATCAGTTAACCCCCCCCCATACCCACTTTTACCATGGCGCCTAAGCCAATGAAAGAAAAAGAAAAAAAAAAAATAAAATACATGCTGACGTGTCATGAGAATCACTGTAATCAGTGTTGTAGTCTGCCTTTCATGACGGATGCTTGATGCAATTAATTTTTCTCCTAGTGCTGCAAGCAAGGAAAAAAAACCCTCCCGAGAAAAAGCGGCCTCTTTGTGCACCAAACAAGAAAGCACGCCGCCTGGGAATCCATTAAAAGAGCATTTTTGCTGCAATCCCCCCCAGCCCAATGCACACAATCCACCCCCTTCTTTTCTCCATGTCATTTCCATTGATAAAAACAAAGAGCCACACTCTTGGGCAAGGTGCAAGAAAAACTCTCGTCCTCTTACTCCGTTTCCTCACAGACCCTCAGGAGCCCTGAACAGTCTTACAAATGCTCCCTCGACCCGGAAGAGCCGTCGCAAAAGAACCACATCTGTATTCAGTTCTGGAGTGCAGCTATGGTTGGCCTTTCTGTGCTCCGAGAAAAATCCATGTGACAGTGTCATGGCGGGGGGCAAGGTTGTCATGGAGGGAAAAGAAGGCTCCCCAAAGGCTTGAGCTCCAGTGATCCCACAGTGCCCCTCACTACCGACGACAGCTGAGAGTGATCGCTAGGGAGAGCTTTTCAGCCATCAGGTGTGTCTGGCTTGGGGCTTGGAGCTTGGGGCTCAGCCCCCCCCCATAAAGAAACCTGAGCAGACGGACTGCTAACCCCTTAGTATGGTGAGCACGCCCTTACTCATCATCACTTTTTCCAAACAGATACATGCAGCTGTGCCAAGAAGCTCTTACACAGCAAAGACACTGCAGCCCTCCCCATCTGCTGCCCAGGCTACAGAAGATGACCTGCTCTCTGAGCACCGAACCACAGCAAGGCCTAGAAGGACAGAGGCTGGGTGCGGTGCTAGTAAACTGCTGATAAAAGGACTCTCCATCCAGCATGCTGTTTGACCAGGCCAGACCCTGAACACCTGGGCAGACTACCTTCCTGGGCACGCTTGGGCAGAGCCTTTGTTCAGGGCAGGTTTCCAGCACACCAGAAATATTTCACATTTCTCACAACCCTTGGGATGCGCAACATTCTATTTCATTTGTACCCTGGTCCGTACGTCAACTTAAATTCAAATTATGCTTTTTTACGACTTTGCAACATGGATCAAACCACTGGAGAATACAAAGGGACTGGTCAGACAAGGTCTATTCATCAACAGCCACTGAACTGCAACACAGCTATCAAAGCTGCGGAAACCCCAAGTGTTGCTGAATGGCAACTGGACTTGTGTTGTTGCCATTCAACAACACTTGAGATAACCATGACCTGGATGACTAAGAACCTTCAGACAGCTGCGGGGAAAGACTCAGTAACATGAAGTGTCATTGGTACAGGTGCTAATAAAGCTTTTCTGGTCCCAGAACTGGTCACACACACCACTTGTAGACTCCATCCAACAATTACATGCAATCTTTGGGACGCTCCTCTCTGATCACATACGAGTAAATCGATTACGTGTGAACTGGTCTATGACGTGATTTAATGGGCTCGCTGACCAGTCAATGACATTCAATAGATTTCTAGCATGCATTGGCTACTCCTGTGAGCAATAGCCAATAAGAACAAAGCATGGGAGAATTACATATGCATACACATATTTGTTTAACTTTTATTATTGTGTTTTGTTTGAATTTATACTGTTCCTACCCTGTTACTTTTTCACTATGCCTCTGTTATCCCTTTGCTGCTGCAACACTGAGAATTTCCCTGTGGTGGGACTAATAAAGGATTATCTTACTTTATACTTATAAACAGGTATATTTACCACTGAAAGCACATGAGCAGACACCCTGCATTTGCACTGTGAAGGAAGGGTGGAAACGTGCTTCACGTGCTCATCAGTCAGCGTCACATGCTTCTCCTGAGGAGAGATCGTATGGTGCTAATCTCTGCCTCACCAGTCACTCATGCAGTGGTAACACCCCAACAACACATGGTCGGCTGACCAGACGTCATATAGCATAAATTGGACGACGACAAAGTCTTTGCGAGTTGTATAGCGTGAACATGGTCACTGGCAGCACATCTCAGCCACTACTCATTTTGAAGCTTCACCTTGGATTGTTACAGGAGGTTCATAGATCAGATGGGCTCACCTGTTCCAAGTTTATCACCCCTCTTAGAGTCAATGATTAACCCACTATCAGCCTGATGGGCAGGAAAATGCAAGAAAGGAAGACAGCATTCAGTCCCACTCACACTGAAGCTGTACAGCGATGAGTTTTTACTACAACTATTACAGATGAACCAACAAGCCGTCTGTTTCCCATGGAGCTGAGCATGGTAGCAACTTAGTTCTTCATGACAGAGGGAGACTCCTAACCCCCCCTCCTCCATCTGATTCACACAAGGCTGCCGCTGCGGAACAGAGGGCCTGAGGTGTAATTAGGGGAGCTGAGTATATGAACTCTGTGAACCCAAGCCTTTTCATCCCCACATGCCCTAGACACAAAGCTGCGTCTGTTTGACCGGGGTGCTCTGGTTAATGACGGCTCATGTCAGCTGGGGAAGGGAGGGTGGGGGCAGGGCTGAGGCAAGATGAACAGATTATGATGTTGGTGTAGGCCAGTGCTGTATGCATAGGGAGGAGACAGGAAACTTACTTGATTTCATTAATGTTTGAGGCACTGGGACTTTGTGACAAAGCAGTGGCGGAAGGTGATGGAGGCTAAATGTCAGGAACTCTGCCTGCTTCTGGGACCCCTTCCAAGATGGGACTTTCCCTGGAAACTTGCTTTTCTGTAGAGGGGAACGCCTACCCATTCCAGTAGCCAAAAAGCTTGTTTAAATCAGCTGAACTACCACACACACACACACACACACACACACACACACACACACACTTTAATGGCCCCTGTCACAGTTCCCTGGTCTCCTATGAAATTCCAACAACAAACATGAAAGGTAAGTGGTGTGCCCAGCCTAGGTCATGACTATAGTCAAAGATTCCTGAGTGTGAAGGCAAACAAAATGCAGAGAGATGTTTACTTTTCTGCTGCCTGACACTGTTAACCTCAGGGCAGGAGGCACTGGTCACTGGTTTCCAGACACTGTGTGACAATCACTTCCTGTTAGTGTTTAGCTAAGGGATCACCCAGCTTCTGCGTCACCAATTATTAAATCATGACATTATCTGTTACTCCAGATGAAACAGATTGAATGACTTACTTCTCAACCTGCCTCTGAATGTGGATAAAAGAAAAGAGATGTTGGAGACTTTAGGAGAGCAAAATGACAATTCTCCTCTGATTATTGATGGCTCCTCTGTGTAGATTGCAAAGATCACCAAATTCCTTGGTTTCCATCTGGCAGAGAATCTCTCCTGGTCCCTCAAAAGCAGTTCCATTATAAAGAAGGCTAAGCAGCAGCTCTACTTCCTGAGGGAAGCCCATCTCCCTCCACCCATCCTAACCATGTTATACAGAGGGACTACTGAGAGCATCTTGGGCAGCTGCATCACTGGCCAGTTTGGAAATTGCACCATATTGGATCACCTGCAGCGGGTAATGAGGATATCTGAGAAGATCATGGTGGTCTGTCTTCCCTCTATCAAGCACAATTACACCACATGCTGCACCTGCAAGGCCACCAGCATTGTGGATGACCCTACACACCCCCATCACATTATTTGTTCACTCTCTTGCCATCTGGTAAAAGGTACTGGAGCATTTGGGTCCTCAAGGCCAGACTCCTCAATTCTCAGGGGCTGGACTGATTGGGTCCCTCACCAATACTGTACTGCTGCACTTTATAATCATTTTACACAGCTCATCTAACTGTATAGTTTACATAGAACTGTGTCGGTGCTGCTCTCTCTGTTATGTTTACTTCTTGGTGTTTGTACTATGTAGAATTCACTTCTTGCTGTCCTTGCACCCTGTATTTTCTAGTAGCACATTTGGGTTGTCCTTTTGTATTGTTTCATGTAACACCTGGTGTCCTGGGGGAACGCCATTTCATTTCACTGTGTACTGTACCAACTGTAGACAGGTGAAATAAAAACCACCATGACCTCAAACCTGGGTGTCATTTGGCCTCCTTCAGCAGGGTGAGTCAGAAACAAGGACAAAGTGTGCAAAGCGAAAGTTGACAGTCTCAAAGAATTGTTTCAGACCAAACTGCACCCAGGGAAAAGCCAAAAACATATGAAAGAATGTTGACATGCAAAAGCACAAACTGGACAGAAAGCAGCTACTCATGACGAATTTAGAGGGGTTCCAAATGAAATGGCAAAGTTAACGTTCCAGAAGTCCAGCTGCGAGGCTGATTGCACTAAGGGAATGACAAGCTCTTAAGTGTCCTGCATGCGGTGCATCCACAGGCCGCCTCTCTGCCAAAACAAAGGCTTGCTGAGCACCCCGACGTGGTGGGAAGGAGCCAATCAAGTACCTACCCCGGGGGCATGATTACTCCATCAGGGATCCAAGCATTTCAGCTGGGCTGTGGACTTGCCGTATTTACTTGCATACAGACACAAATGTGAGCTCTGCACAGGGTTCAGGAACTCCTTGGTCACATCAGGGGGAAATGTTATTTTAATTCCAACAAAAATTTATATGCAACTTGCATACGTGGGCAGGGGGTTATAGAAGCAAATCAGCGATAAGTTAAACCACTGTGTCAAGAATGATGTCCTAAAGGACATGAAACGAGCGGCATGACTCTTTGATACTGACTTGAGGAACACGAAGAACACAGCAAATCACCCCCTTCCCCCACTTCCTGGATGCACAGATCAAACACAGTTGTCACGGAGACAGACATATGAATCGGAACAGGAAGGAGCAGCCAGTCGTTTGCCTGGCAACTGCCTCTGGCCCGTGGTTCTGTTAACGTTTCGTCTCCTTGTACTTCTGCAGGGAGAACGGGTGTAATCTTGAGATTCCAGGCATGTCGTTTGCCACACATCACGGGTAGGGGGGGAACTGGTGCATTTATCAAGACGTGTGCCCACCAACATGCAGATATATGCATGCACAGAACGGGGATTTTAAAAAATATACTGGGATGAAGGAGAGCACGCACACCTCATGAAAATATATTTTTAAGTGCTACATTTAAGCACATGCTGAGAATTCCAGGCAAGGAAAGCTGATTAGTGGTTCAGTTTCTGTTCTCCATTTTGGCATTACATAGGCAGTGCACGTTCAGCAGTATCGCCCTCACACTCGACTCCAGAAGCTGTGTCACAAACACACTCAGTCACAATTATAGACGAGCCTTGCTATTTTTAGCATCAAGTAGCCAGAGTCTCCCGGCCCATTTAATAGAGCCGTGTCAGTGTTGGAAGCATGCAGGGCCTTCGAGATAAAAATAAGAGTGACAAGAATGCCCAAAAATGAAGTACTCCTAATTCTACTTTTAAAGCCCAGCTCGGCATTTACTAAATGAAAGCTTAATGCGTTCGACGTAGCAGGATTGTGATCGTGTTATTGCTTGTGCAGATAGGAATGTAGTTTTGTATGCCTTCACAAACTTACACACAGATATGTGAGTTCTTATTTCCTACAGAGCATCCCCTCCCCCTCTCAATACAACGCAAGGGCACAATCTCAGTTCAAACAGGGACCTCCCCTCTGTGAAGGGTGACAAGGTTTGTCTGACCTCAGCCTGCCCATGCACACGCTGTCCCCGCCACATGAGCTCACCGGCTCCCCCTGCAGATCACCACACTATACTGCACACGCATTTTACAACATTGACACTAGTGCCTAGACCACTGAACAGCATTAGACACCTACACAGACATGTGCAGCAGTCTCTCTCACACACACACCTCTAACTCTCAGTGTCTCACGGTGCAAATGGTCAGAAGTGGTCAGAAGTGATAGTGAATCACAGTTGGGTATGACCTAAAAGAGGGGGCATTCCTGTGGCCAGCCCTGATACTCACCTGCATGGCTACTACTAATGTATCAAACTCCCCGTTTCGCTTGCTCGCTCGCACACACAACATCCAAACTGAGGTGAAATTCATACATTTCCGTCTGGAAGGTGGAGGAGACACAGGACACTAGTTTCATGTTCTCTGAGCACATTCATTGGCACCACCTTCTATGCCATGTTGTCCAGCCTTTGGCACTGCAGACAGATGGTCTGTATTCAATGCTCCCAGCAGAGAGGGTTGCACTACATCTGGACTGCTGTTTATTATGTCTCTTGGAGCAGATGAGCAGAGCTTGCTGTGAGAGAACAGACAGAGCGCCAGCACGATGGCAACATGTCACGCACACAAATGAGAAAAACGTGACACAGGAAGCAACAGCAGACAGTGAACGTGTACCTCCACGCTTCTTTACGTGCCCATGAACTTGCACACCTCACGTCAGCGCTCACGTTTGTTCTCACATTTACACCACTGTTCTGTGCGATACCACATTTCTACTCTGACCACAGAGAGCTGGTAAGGGCTAAGAGCAGACACAGAGCTCAGTTCATACAGAGGAAAAAGAGGCCGGGGGTGGGGGTTCCTTCAAACTGCCTTCTAATTGCATGCTAAAGGTAGGATTAAGTCAGGTCCTAACAAACACCAGCAAAGGAATACACAATAGCTGCAAAAATGCGGAGATGAAAGAAACCTTCAAATCTGTGTACGCTTTTCACTCTATACCGGTCCAGAATGGAGGCAAGTGGCTAGACCAAGTAGGTAGCTGAAAATAATGAGTACAATGAAGGGTCAGCAGATTTTTACAGACCCTTAACAATATTACACTACTATAATAATTTTTATAAATTGCTGAGGGCACCCAGTTCATCATCCAAGGCAGAGACAGCTCCTTTTCTCCTCTCTGCACTGAACGCAGGAGCCTAACAGCACAGGCCCACTTTGTGCCCTATGAAATGAGGTATGAACAACACACACCCCCCCCCCACCGCCACATACACACACAGTCCTGGGATGGATGTGCTTAAAGCAGCAGGAGGACAATGTCTCAACATCATGCGCATGTCATTTCATCTCAAAATGCACCACTGCATTAGCGATTCATTACTATGCAGGCACATGCATTTGTGCCTGACCACGGGCAGCTAAAAAAAAAATTTAAACGTTAACAAGGAAAATAAACTGCACCTCACTGTCCACGTTGATATTGCACAGATGTCGTTAAACCTGAATCTGAGGAAGTGTTTTTTGTGGTTTAGCCAAATGCCAATGTCTGAAAGTGTCATGCCAGATCTGTAACCCAAAAACCAATCTTCTGGTTTAATCTAGGCTTCCTGCACAGCTCTCTATCAAGTGTATGAAAGTGATCCACAAGCAGGGCTTCACCAGACTGTACAGACGCATCCTACGAGACGACTCAGTAACATAGGGTCTACAACAAGGCCTAAGACCCGGTATTCACACAAATAAACACCAGCGGCTGACTCAACACAAATGCATTAGCAACTAAGAGAAAACTAAACTATAAAAGCAAGAACACACAAAGGAACCTGACCACTAGATCACTAACAAACCACTCAGGTCTATAAATCTAATCCATTACCCTGTTAGCAAGCCCGGAAGGAATGCCTTCAGAAGTTAAGTCCAAGTGCTGATCAAGTTAACCTTGGTCATCCTGATTCCAGCCTCCCCTGTGCAGCTCAGCTTCTCCTCCTGTAAAGGACGTTTAACCAAACACACAACTATCCGCAATCTTCAGCCGTGCCACCATGATAAAAAGACCGGGTCAGGAGGATGCCAAACGTTCCACACTACCGTTTCTCTTGGCTACTGATTCTTGGAAAAACACAGTCATTTCCACCAAGTCAAAGCAAACAACCAAACAGAAATGGTGAACAAGTCCATCAAGACACACATATACAAAACATTTTTAGTCTAGCGGTACAAAACACTAAGGTTTAGAGTATAGACTCGCCGCCAGCTCATTGATTCAGTGAACACTACTGGTGTAAATGGATTCATGACATCTTAGACATGCTGTTTGTCAATAGTCTAGAGGACTTCATGCCAATTTGAGTTGTGGCTAGGACTGGCAGTGCCACGCTCACATGTGCTTTGCATCGGCCCGGCTTCAGGGTCAAGCACCAGCGGAGCCCCATGCTGGAGGTCATCCAGGGAAGAACAAAGAAGTAACAGGAAAAAGGGTGTCAAATAACAGAGCTGGGGGGGTAGTAGGAGCATAGATGCAGGTCAAGGAAGAAGCGGCAAATAGTGCAAGTGAAGCACAGCAGCAGGCGCAAAGGAAACAGCGCCCATAGAAGGGCTATGTGCAGGACGAGTCGGTAAAAAAGGCTGTTCTTAAAAAAAACAATCATTGTGTGTGTCTCTTTTCATAGTTACCACCTGAAAGAGAGTTACTGTTCAGTACCTCAACATAAGACAAGTGCTGATCAACTCTCTTTTAGTCATATACAAGTCATAGTAAACCTTTCAACCACAAAGACTGTTAACACATGCATCAAATAATGACCTTTACCTTTCAGCTATAAAATTACTATTTACCTCCCATCTTTCGATCTACTTATTTATTTTTACATATAGTGCTACTTTCAACATCCCAAAATATGGTACAACAGATTCTTAGTAGCACTGAGTTGATGTTTTCACCATATGGTTACACTATTTGTGGTGAAAAGAAAAGATGATTAAAACAATGAATGATCGTCGCTGAAATTCTGAATCACTGTACGCTGCCATTAATCCATGGTGACTACTGTAATTTTGTGTTACAGAAGTCAGCATCCCCTAAAAACCAGTTAATGGTCAACTCACTAATTTTAAATGGCCAGTTCTATAAAACGTGACTGTGCTCCAAGAAACATCCTGTGTAACCAAGAGAATTCAGATCCAACCACTGCACAATGGCCTTACACAGCCCATAAAGCACAAACGGTGAGCAGACAACATAAACGTCATCTTACAAGTTACTGGCCGTAAACAAGGATACTGGTGTTTTTTCCATCTTCGAATGTTCAGGCAGTGTTAGTGGTTGGGGATAAATTATAATTAATGTGGAATTGTGATGTGCACAATGTATTTCTAAAATGCACAAAAAGACCAAATACATCCTTTCATTTAAAATTATTAAAGCTGTCCAAATGCGCAGTTACGTGTGTGTTTGTGTCACGTTTGGAGGCAGCACAGAGGTGACAGGAAGTGGGCCCATAGTCTCCAGATCACAGGGTGAAATCTGAGAAGTGCTGCAGTGCTCTTCAATCATGTACTGCAGCCGAATTTCTCCATTAAACATTCATCTTCATGCTCATATGGTGGAAAAAAAAAATGCAACTGAATATTCCTGTCTGCTTTAAGTACTATATTTCATTAGTGCATTTCACTTTGGACCCAATATCATCATGCAGCTATTACTGCACAATTCATTGTGGAAAAACAGCAAGGAGATTTTCCACTTTCCTATACTATATTTGTATCTTATTTGAATTTTTAAATGAATAATTTTTCAGTTGCAATAATATGTAGACTGAAAAAATATGGTGTGAAATTATTTCCAGGAACAATGCAGAATATAATCAATTTGCCACTTCATCTAAATAGATTGCATCTAAAGTTGGAGAGGTCATAGGGTCCCATTTTAGATCACCTGCAATTAAGGAATCAACTTTGAAACCTGTATGTCTGTCTTGAATTTGAGCTAACTTCTACCCATGGTAAAACATACAGCAAGTTTCAACCAAACATTTTCGGACTAAAAGCAAGGCCTTTAAATTTCTCCTCATATGCATGTGTTATCAGGGAAGAGACGCCCCAACACAGACCCATGTCATGATCATGGCTGTTACAGATGAACTGCTTAAAAAAAAAGATCCACACAAACAGAGTCCATGCACTAACTTCATCCAAAAAAAAAAACAATAAAATAAAATTATCTGGTGTCAACATACGTCTACAGCATGTATGATTGCACAAGCACAACCACTGCATCAACACTGCATTAAAAACGTACGGCAGATGGGTCTCCGATGTTCAAAATAAGAGCTGCAAGAGCAAGCATGTGATGGCAACATGCAGCAGAAAAGCAGGGCTCTGTTAAAAAAACGTTCCAGCCTTCATGCAAGCTACAACCCTGCCTAAGAATGACTGCAAGAACAGCAGCACTTCCAACGCAAAACAGGCTTCACTCACATTAAAGTGCGTACAGGGGTGTTAAAACTATGACCTCTAGCTAAAGACCAAGTTAATGTGACAAGAGCACAGTATTATGTTACGATCCTTAAAAATAATTTGACGTAATTAAAATGAAGTGCATTTTGCATGGCTCACAAGCAAAAATAAACACGCATAAACACCCCAACATTCATACCCAACAGGAACAGTTATTTGCACATTAACAGCATTTTGCTGTCTGCCGTTTATATGCTCATCGAACAGTACGATCTCACAAGGGCACACTAGGACTGTCACGGCGTGGCATGTGAACCAGTCCGGTCTACTGGTCGTGTCTTCCACAGTAACACACTGTCCCTCTGGCACAGCGAAGTTCACTTCATTCTGACAAACAAGTTGAAGAAGTGCAATGGGACCGGCCAGGCAGACCGTGTGGGCGTTAATGGGCTCCTAAACCGGCCAGTTCCCACAGTTTTTGACATACGGGCACAAACACGTCCCGCTGCTAGGGCAGCACAGCTGCGCGAAGTGGATAGGTGCCCATTCTTAAAAATGTCATCTAAAAACAAGACTTCCCCTCTGCTTTTCACCATTAGACACAAGTCTGTTCGACTGAGACATCCTAACTTCATATTAAAGATCGTCTGATGCTGTGAATGAAAGCTGTGATTTTATTTCCGCAGCGCGTCTGTTCGTCGCTATTGCAGTGGTTGGAAAGCGGGATGAATTTGTCTTAATATCCAGCACACCTGGCACGGCAAGTCTCCGCCCGCAGAGCCACCATCAGTACTTGCAAGCATACATCTCAAATGCACTAAGAGTGCAATCAATAAAAACTCATCAGTAACCCGAGGAACACATGAAAAATGTAGGCATCTTAAATGCGCGATACAACACTAGAAAACAAGCACTCGGGTGAGGCGTTCAGCCATTCAGAAAAGGGGGGACAAAACTTGAACACAAAGCGACCATATAGGAAACTGATACATGTCTAAGCAATGTCATGCGCTCAGTACATAAGTACACATAAACTGCGTCCGGTCTAGATGGTGCATGACCATATATTTTATTCTGTACACATAGCGAGGCTGTACTGATTCACACATGGTTGTTATAACATTTAATGCATCTGGTGCTCTGTAACTGCCAAATAAGGAATCCAATGTCTGACTCGATTTATAATGCCTTAAAAAACGGCCATTTAGTCACTTGTGTGCATTGTTTTTTTCCCCCACTTTGGCGCAAGAGGGGGGCTTAAAAAGGGAACGGGAGCGGGCTGTAAGGCGAAGCGGACACGTACCTGCCGGTGTGGCGCCGAAGATCCGGACCACGGGCACCCTGTTAACCTGGCGCTCTCTGAACTCGGAGTAGCACACGTCCAGCTCCTTCAGGGGACTCGCCAAGTAATAGTCTGCGGTGACGATGCGGACTGCAAACATTATCACTTAGGTGGAGATCGCAAATTACGAGCACGTAGGACCTGCAAACTGGGGCAACATCAACGGGGGAAAAAAAAAAATGTCTTTGTCCTGTTGACAGGGCTGGCGAGTGGAATGCAATGCGCGAATTCACCCTTTTATGCACAACGACAAACAAAAAATGAATTAGTTTTCATCGACGGTGTACACGGAGTGTGTCCTGTTGACAGAAACATGATTTCCAGCTGCCTACGATGTGGGACTAGCACGATCTGCGGCTGCTGAAATCGTACCGTAATGGTGGTGCCTGTACTAGCGACTTGCCGCTTTGCCGTTCTTAAAACAACGTTTTTGCGGACTGGTCGACTACAAAAAAATATAGATAGGGTTTTAAAAAGACAATATCGCGTTCAGCTCGAGTCGTTGTCGTACTTTTAAAAGACAGTGTTAGTACACAGGATACTGACTAAACAGAAAACACTTTCTTCTCACTCTCGTTGTGTCCGCTTTTTACCGCAGATTCGTCCAAACGTATTTCACTCTGATTTTATCCCCTCTTCGTTTATTTACTCTTTCAGTCTACAGTGGCGCTGGGCAACTAGTTATCCGAGGGGGAGAATCCAATGTGGCAGTTCATCCGTCTCTCGTCGTATGCCTCCAATGTGCCATTACGGACATTGTTCCCCACTCCTCTGTAATACGATCACAGTAGTCTTCGGTAACCCTAATCAACACCATTCCTTTCGGCAGACCCTCCCCTGAAAGTCCGCCTCTGCTGGTTAGCTACTGACACACTGCAGCATTCTGAACAACACTCAGGTCACGGGAGTCACGGTGCAGCCCTGCTATTAGGGAGAAGGAACCATGAAACAGAAGGTCGCATTTCATTGGTGCGCTCTAGCGTGCGCGAGGGAAAAAGAACCGTGAACATAAAACGCGCGCTTGATTGGTCCGCCCCTGTGCCCGTCTACGTTCTTCATAAGTGCTCAACACCCTCCGGCGGGACTTGGTGCCAGTCACACATTACATATAAAGAGTATAAATATATATTTTTAATCACTTTATTTTGTGTTTTATTTGTTATAAAGTGTATAAAAACGATGTACTTTAAATTATTTCGGCCGATTTTATGAATTATATTGTTAAAATATAACTGCTGTTATATAATGATACCGCCAACATTCGAAAAATCCACTACGATAGCCTCATTCGAATAAATCGAATATTTAGTGAAAGACCCAGATACCGCCTAGTCTCAGTAAAACTAATGCTACTGCAGGGACTCTTGGTTCTATATCCAATCAGAAAAAAGACTGCTGTTGATTCTTTGTCAGTAACACGGAACTGGCTCCTATATTATGAGTCCAACCCTCGCTCTGGTTTATATTTCAACTATTGGCTCTCGTCGTGACTCACAGTGTGAAAGATTGGTCCATAGACAAATGGAAATTGGTTAAAAGATATTTACTTTTCCGCAAGACCGCCCATACCTCCCAATGTATGATTGGATAATTACTTTCGCCTTCATGCAGTGACTGGGCGTAAAACCACGCCGAGCAAGGCTATAAGGCTTCTGATTAGGGAAGGAGCTGTACTTTAAACCCAGTCGCCTCAGCAGCTGCTAAGGTCAAGTGCTGGTTGATACAAGGTAAAGATGTGGCAAAATACTATTTGCAACTATTTTAATCGTAGTTGCTTTATGTTATGAAAGACAAACATGCGTTTATGTATACATTATATCTACATAGGTGATGTTTATAGTACAATATTACGATGTGTATGAAAATGAGAAGGAATGTTGCTGGATGCTGGTATTGGTTTGATGGATCTTTTATGAAAACTGCAGTAGGTGTGTAATGTGGTATGATTTAGAAACCACAATGGAGAAATCAATTTATGCAAGTATTCATATAATATTCTTAAATTGAAATGAAAAAAAATAAATTTAACTGAAAACAAATCAATTAATAAATTAAAATTTATACTCCTTTCCCACTGTACTGGAATACAGGCAACTGCAGAACAAAGGAGTGTAGCACCAAATTCTGGGCCCTGTGCGTTCATACTCTTTGGAAGTTCCCTGGGACTCCATGTAAGGTGGTTGGAGGGCTTCCTCATGCTTGTGCCCTGAGTAATCAGATCCACTATGCTCCCTAATCTGACACTGTGCAACTCAGGTCTAGTCCTGATGAATTCCCATCCAGTAGGTTTTCCAGATCCAGTAAGGCAGAACTGTAGTACTCAAATTACATGAACCTGGATCCCTTTAGATTAGTTAAATTGGTTGTTTGAGTATCTGGATGAGCAACATCCAAAGAATTAAATTTCCTTCAAGTATAGAGTCACTTGGATCAGAGAAAATGTAGCCTAAATCGTTGTTCTTGAATTGTTGCTAAATAAGGTAATAATTTAAAGTGTTTATGCTTTGTTAGTTATATATGCTGAAACATGATTTTTAAACCTGAGAAAAGTGTTTACCTGGCACAACACATGTTGAGTACCTTGCTTTAGGGTACTTTTGAAAGACCCCTCCCAGGACTGTAATTGACAACTGTTTGGGTTAAGAGTCCATGTCTTACAGTACGTTATGTATTTAGTGTTCAACCAGGACATTAAGCCTGTGTCTTTAAGGTAACATTTCATTTCCAAACATATGGACCATACTTAATGCTTTCACTGAGGCAGCCCTTCAATGCTAACAGTGGATTGGTAGCCAAAAATAATTTCAGTAGCCTAAGGCTAATGCCTGTTGGCACAAGTGTCTGCTTAGAATTCATGTGGTTCCTCCCTACTCTGAATGAAAGCTAGGATGGTAGACAGAAAAGTCCTCTATACCCTTCCCAAGTCCCAGATACCAATTACGAGAGTACTTCAACTGCTAAAACTATTTCATCTTGAGGAGCACGAGTGGGTGGTCCACTCATTTATTTAAATAAATATTTTGGAGCAAGTTAGACAATGGATTCCTGCTAAAAGTAAGTCTTGCACTTATGTCTGGTGTATCTACAGCATGTAGTTTAATCTCCAAAAGCTGACTATGTTCACAAAACACTGCACTGTGGTAAGATGATGATTTTGTACATGCCAGCATTTAAAGCAAAAAATATATTTTATCAGTAATTTTTGACTGAATAAATGTAAGTTCAAATATCAAACGTACTTATATTATTTGATGACATAAAAGTGGTTCTTACTGTACAACATTTAAGAGAAAGATGGTTTTCTGTGTATATTTGGTATAAAGGATGTGTACTGTAGAAGTAGCAGAGGCATTTCACAAGCCCACTGTACAGCTATATTGGGAACTGTGGAATGGGAATAGCTCATATAGGGGGAGGACTTCAGGGTTCATAAGGAGGATGTCACATTTAATGACTCCCTAATGATGACGAATTGTTCATTTGCATTTCATCTGGACCAGCTGAGAGTATCTGCTAGGAGACCGTTCTGAGCTGTGAACTGACCTTGAGGGGGTTAGTCCTTGAGAGTAGATAGCACATAAAGGAGAAGGGGAAGAAGGCTTAACTCATTAACGGTCCACTGAACAGGACTCCTGACCATTACCTTCATCTGCAGTAGTTTCCATCAAGTACAGAGTACAGGTGTTCCCTCCATAAGGCAGGACTTCAGTGATTAGTCACTAGTTTTCCCACACTGGAGAGATGACTTTCACAGAATTTGACAATTATGATTTGCAAAGTCTGGTGTTAAAATGGAGGTCAAAAACATTTACATTATTGTGAACAAATTAACTCATTAGTCGTGTTTAGTTATTGAGCTCTTTAAGTCAAATATCTGCAGTGTCAGTCTTCAGTAATACCCTCATGGACCCGTCTTCAGTAAATACTCACAGAAATTACGCAAAAGATGCGTTTTCCTTAACGATTTAATGTAGACCTGAACCACCATCACCACAAGCATGCTTGAATCACATCTCACAGGAAGCAGGATACAAATTCTTACGTTATCAGGTGGTGAAACTCAGCAAAGTCTGATCCATCATTCAAAAACCGATCAGATAAGACGACAGATTCTATTTTGAAACGGAGGAAAGACTGGAAGGGGTCTTTTCCTGCCCTGTCAGACCTGAGTTTTGAGAACCTCCGATAAGAATGGAGTGCATGCATATGTCCAAGGCACTGGAAATGTCAAAACTGATTTATGAACGAATGAAAACACGTAATTTATGCTATACGTCACTATTTAACAGATGCACATAAGCGATAATTGCACGCATATAGTATGAAAACTGCCAAGTGAATTTACTCAAAATTATAAACAATTGCAGATCCGTAATTTTAAAAAAGACGGTGCCTGGACAATAAATGAAGGTCATCTTGTAATACACGATATACAGTATTAAAAAGTGAACCTTTAACACTAAACCCTACATAATTTACGCGCTTACTTTAACGTACACCCATATAGAGGTTACTCTAAAAAATAACGCTTTTCATTGTTCTGGAACAACTGGCACATTGAAGGGTATTGTAGATAAAGAATGGTTAAATAACCATTACCAATAGCTAAAAGATTTCAGGTGTTCCGTTGTGTTGTCTTTCAGACATAGGGTGGGTACATTTGGAAATAATGTTTTCTTTTTTTGACTGATGCTCTCGTACACCGTGTATCACACGTTCACTTTTTGCTTGCACGTTCTAAAAGACAACGACTGAAAATTGTAAAAACATTCTAATATTTTTCTTCAGAGCTGTCTCAGAGACAACATATCCGTTGCCACTGAGAACTGTATGTTTGCATTAAGTGTGATATCAATAGGTCAGCCATACGTGATCCAACGACATCTGCTGAGATATGAAAAAATGTTCTGACACAACAAAGAGGAAAAATTGATAAAGCAACAAATTTGCAAAGGGTTGTCGAAATAATTAGCTCCGATGGAGGGAGTGATCGTGTTAATAAATTAGTATAATGAGAGCGTTAGTACTGTACCCTGGGTTGACACCTGGATGGTTACAAGAAGGCAACACTGACCTCTTCTGGCCTGTGATGATAGTTTACTTTAGCACAGGATTTCACAATCTGGGGTTCCATTTACCATTAAGGATCCGTAAATTTTAATATTTTCACAACTGTTTTTCAGTATAATCCGTTTCTTTTGTAAACCTACATATTTTATGCCTAAAAAAGCAACAGTATGAGACGGAATCGAATTGGCCCATTTAGAACATTGTAAAATTTGTTTTAAATTGAGATTTTTAAAGGCATAAACAGATTCTTAAAACGTATCCATAGAGAACACAAGAACCTATTAACATGATGCACAATGTGACACACATGTTCACACACAGTAAAAGCCAGTATAGCCTAATTAAAATCTACATTTTAAATACATTTACAACTCCTGACTTGCTTCCTGCAGTAGTCCACAATGAAATAACATATCAAGTTTTACACTAAAACACATTATGCCCACATAATAACAGAATAACAATAAGCATAAAGCCAAACATGTAAGGGACAGAGACCAAGTAGAAAAGACAAAAAACTCATTATCTCACATTTAATTATATAACTGTTCAGTGGAACAGGACCCTGATAAGCCTGATGTCAGTGGTGGGCAGGACTGACAAAACAGCAGGGCTTATATTACGTTCATGGATGTTTGCTTCGCTAACACATTAACCCCAGTAACTCACATTTACAGATGGCAAGAATTTAAACACACCACTAAATTCAATAATTGTGTCAATTGCACTGCAACACATCTCTGCACACGTTGTTTTGCAAGTTTGTGTGCTGGGTTTAAGGGTTCATGTTAGCAGCAGTAATTCCAAATTCCCTGGCTTTTTGGTTGATGATGCAGAATATACCTTAAACACAGTTTAAGAAAAAAAATCTTGGAATCAGGTATATATTCTGAGAACTTGGTGTACGCCTGCATTGGGTGGCAGTATTTTGGTATGTCAATGTTGGGATGGGATTATTTTGTTTTCATATTGCAGGGATGGTTGATCTGTGGTTCCTTGCATCCTGGAAATGTTAGGCAGAGGCTGCTATGGACACCAGCATGATGCCAGTGCACATGGACGTTTAAACACACTTGTTCCTTCTTTCCTCCCTTTGTGAACTTTGTGTACACCGCCATGGTAACAGAACAGAAAGAGAACACGCTTTCATGCAAATTCAGATGAACAAATAAGCCAATGAAAAGGTCAGGGGTAGTGACATGAGATAGCATTCAGCCAAACCAAGGTACAATAGGAAATCAATAGGAAGATAAGTTGAAAAACAAACCAACTTGAATAGTGAAAACTCTTCCCACATCACTGAGAAGCTAGGCAAAACACCTTGAATTCAGCAGAAAAAAATAACCCCAGTTCTTATAACAGCAAGTACAAGTTAATTTTGCAATAACTTTGATGGTAGAATAATGCAAAAAAGGTGCTGTAATTTAAAATGATTGTGTTAAAATGTATTTCATATTTGTCCCTTTCATATACTTATCAAACTTCCAGATAAACTTTGGAGTTTCTCACTCTTACACTCAAAGTATCCCTTTGCTAAAAAATGATAAAATTTCATGTAGGAAGTAAACTATTTTTGAAAAATTCAATTACATTTGGCTGAATATATTTCCCCAATACTGGACTGAAATTTAATTCTGTCATTTTGCAGTAAACTGTAGCATTCAAAGGCTTGCTCAATGATGTGCAGTTAATTTAAATATGCTTGTGGAAGTGTTGTAAAGTTAGTTTGATTACCAATATTATTAGAATCTGTACAACATGTGAATAAGAGACCCTATACATACAGAAATACCATTCTGAAAGTGGATTGTGTAGTAAGAATACATTATTCTCAATGGTTAGTCTTTTAGTATCTCTTTGCAATTACTCTAAATGCAAACAAACCATGCAATCTGAGGCGCCTTTGCTAAAAAGTAAAATCAACCATTCTTGGTCTGCTTGAGTTTTGTGAGAACAACATTGACAGGGTCCATGCCTAATGTGGCCCTGTGGTCTAACACAGAGAAGACCTTCATGGTGGTCTGTGTGAACAAGGAACCCACCACTTTGATCTGGGCACCACAAGAGAACAAGTATGCCATCTCTTGCCGGAACCGCCTGCTGACTACACAGTAAAGGAGGAAGTTTGTGGTGGAATTGAGGTTCTGCAGCATATTAGCGAGGTCGCTAGCCACATTGATGGGCAGCCCATAATCATTGCGGTCGAAATCCTCATGATTGTATGCTGTGCGCAGGACACAGTAAGTGATGAAGCGTGGCAGGCTGAATACTACAAACGCTGTGGACACTGTACCCAGAAGGAGAATGCTACGTTGCACCCTGCCTCGGGAGTTTCTCCCAGCACCCCTCATGGCTCGTCGCTCTTCCTTGGTGAAAAAGTGGCCAGCATGTGTCAAGTGGCCAGCAATTAGGGAGTTAAAGAGGACAACTAGCGTGATGGGCACCCCCCCTGAGAGGAAGGTTGTGACCCATACTACAACTGTAGAATACACTGCCTCCCGGTAGAGGCACCGAGGCCAGGAGACATTGTTCCCACCTGGCAAGGTGAGGTTGACAGGTGCTACACTATTGATCCACATGGTGGGCACAGAGGCCAGGTGGGAAAGCAGAACAACAGCAGCACAGGTGAGAATGGGAGAAACCCGCACAGTCGAGAAGCGCTGCCCGGCAGTGCTGGCACTCAGCACCAGGTAGCGCTCAATCGTGAAGGCCACCACGGTCCAGGAGGAGCTGTACAGTGAGCCGTACTGTAAGAAGGTCAGGAGACTGCACCAGGGGTGAGAGTGCCAGAATGGCTGTGTCTGTAGGAAGGCCAGCGTCAGGTCCAGAAGGATGACCCAGATTACATAGAAAGTGTCCACAATGGCCAAGACGCATAGGTAGACAGTGGCTGTCGGGGACATCCCACAGTTCCGGAAGCAGAGGATGTAGAAAGTGAAGAGGTTGGCTGCAGAGCACAGGCAGTTTCACTAAAGTCACCCATTCAAAATAATTCAGGCCCAAATCAGTACGGACGAGTTCTTAATGTCATATTAACAACACAAACAGATGGTTCGTTCTAAACTATATGTTTTGGAAGACTTCAGTAAATTCTCTAATCTTTACGGTGATATTCACATATGATTGCCTTAACATTTCATTGTAGCCATATGTGTACACGTCTCAGTATGTGATACACTGAATTCTATGTCTTAAGCATAATGTTTTCCTAACAGTAATATGTAAGTCATGAATGGTTTACATAGATTTGTTCACATCATAGGAGAAACAGCAAAAATTGTATGGATAACAAACCTGGTATTCCCAATGCACACAGCAGAGGATAGTACACTTTCTGAATGCTGATGAAAATTGTGGTCCCATCCATCCTTCTCTCATCAAGATGAGTAACAAGCAACATAATATCTACAACAAAGCCATTACAATATAGGACATGATAGCTGTACAGATTTTACAGAAGAAAAAGCTCACAAATACAATAAAAAACAAAAGCTGTCGTACCATGCAGACAGTGACTACCTCAATGTTCCTTAAACTAATTCAAGAATATCTTATTTTTATTACTTTCTTTCCAACATAAATATTATATATGTAAACAATGTGTACAATCAAAATGTTTTTATTTTATATTTCGTATAATGTATTCAATTTCATAACTGAGAAGAACGTCAGAATAAATATTCACAGTCGTTCATTAGTATTACGATGGAATTTAAAGAGCTTCACATACGAGACCTGCAATAAGGTATAACATTAGTAAAATTAATTATTATGGTAAAAACTTCTTTCCAAACTTTTAAAGCTGCTTCCTGGTGGTATATTATTAAGCCCTCCATAATGAAACGTATTTACCTTAAAGCCCCTTTATCAGCTCAGTAAGAATGAACTGAATTAAATGTGCACTTACGATGTGGCGAATACCACCCTAACTCGAAAACCGGTGCTCCATGGTGTTGCAGATGACGTTTAACCGGGCGGCCACGCAGGGTGTTTGAGCCGATCTACAAGTGGAACGGCAGAGCCCGCACGTTCACTCAAGCAGCAGAAGGATCACGCATCGCGACTATCTCCTGCGCGATAGAGAATTGATCCGTTCAACGCCTGTTACCGTGTATTGGACGACTTACCTTACTGACCAAATAAAGCAACTGAAAAAAAATACTATCTTTATCCCAACAGAATCTTTCATGTAGTGAATTTTGCAAACCATATACACCAATCATATTCAATGATTTAGATTTTATTTCAACAGGAACATGTCTATTTAAATAATAGACTTGCTTAAACAAGGTTGTTGACTTTTCAGAGCCATATAGTGGATCTGTCTCCCTCTGCTCACCAGATGCAGCCATGACATCCACACACAGACGACACGCAGAGAAGTCCATTTGATTTCAGAGCTTTTTTTATTGTTTATATTAAATACGTCAAATAGGCTTTAAACAATGAGTGTATGCAGCTGGAATCATCACAATTATCATGCAGCTATTCTTATTTTCTTTTCTTTGTCTTAGTCTCACACCCTTTAAAGCCTATTGTACATACATGCAATGTCTACTGCAGTAGACTGTTACCCGTATTTTTGCTGCTAATGTAGATCGCCCTTTATATACTGGAGCCAGTGTCATACGTCAGGCATACTGCCCTCTGTCTTCTCAGTCACTGCAGGACTTCTTTTTTCACACTCCCCTTTCATAAATTTCAAAACCAGGTATGTAGTCTGAAGTCCTGTGGTAGATCAGCACACAACATAGCTCTATTTTAATACACTCCTATTATTTATTAATGTCTACAACACATGCATTCCTGCTTTTTGATGCATGTATATAAAACTGGGCTGTTAGGCTTGACGTTGACCTCATTTCTATGCCATAGGCACATGCCATATTACATACATTTTGACCTGCACTTAAATACCACCTTTAGGGGCTTTTATATGGGTGGAGAGCAGATGCTGGCTATGCGCTGCCCCCCTGCTTGCTGGTTGCGATTTTCACCACATGCATACAAATAAAGAAGCCAGACTCGTCAAAAGTAGGTTTGCTCAGTGTCCATGTGATTACAGTAATGTGTTGTCATGCCTCCCTTAAAACAATGAAACACTTATGATGCTTATAGGCAGTAAGGGCCATGTCAACTCTACCACAATATTTAGGGTTCACTACATGAATAACAGTTCAACCAAAACGGACAGGATCCAGCTCACCTCCACAAGGCAATGCATGTCCCAGAAATAAAGACAGACCAGTAAATTGGAAAGTGTAAAATGTTTATTGTCCTTGTTTTTAAATGACAAATTACTTGAGTCACAAAAATATGTTAAAAAATGGGAAAGGGAGAAACAAAACTACCAATGTTATGGACAATTATTTTAGAAACAATATGGGAAAAGAAGATGAGGGTGTCCGTCAGACTGCACTCTTCCCTGACCTTGTACTGTACCTAGCAGAAGGAGAATACTGTCCAGGGCCAATCAGGTTTTGAAACCTGCCTTGGGAGCAATCAAAATCCTCAACGGTCACCTGAATTAGGACGTACCTGCAGACTCACAGTTAAATTTCCTAAATGTCCACAAATGATAAAAATGAGGTGGAATGAAGAAATTGACAACAGATACTATTGAGGCAGTGTGCATATATTGTATATCCAAAGAGAGATGACCGAGGGGTACAGAGAGAGGCAAAAGTACTGCGGCCTTCATAAGGCGACGATGTACTCAAACTAAATTAAGATCAGAATACGTTGGAATGGCTCCAAATGTTACACTGGGCATAGGGTAAAATAAATCCTATAGTCAAAATTTATTTTTCCCCCTTCTAAAATGGTACACAGAACCTGCCATATTAATTCCATGTACATACCTCTGGTAGGAAGATAATTTTCCAACACTCCAGTAAGAAGGGCGTTACTACAATCTGAATCCATTTTGCAAGCAAGAGATGTTTGAATAGAACGTTGTTGCACATCTGGATGCAATTACAAACTCTGACATACTGTTTGTTAACTTTTTTACATTGTTAGCCTAGCAGCTATGACCTTGAAGAACAGCTGTTTTCTTGGATAAGGAAAACAACCATTAACTAAACTAACTTCTAAAATAGGAGGTGGAAACATAAAGGGAGTGCTCTGTTATGCTTAGCTTAACCACCTGCATGTTGAATTTAACAGCAAATCAACAATGAAGTCCGCATAATGCAGTAACATACTTGTTTCCAGGACACAGGATGATATTTTTTCCTTCATACATTAGGAGCAAAAACAACAGAATGGCAGCAAACCTGCAATCTCGTGCCTGAAGGAGAACGCAAAGGTCTTTACAACAAATTTTGCAATGAATATTGGGCAGGGCCCAGGCCAGCCAACCTCAGTAGATGCCCCAGTTAACTGTTTTAAAATAATTACCTTCATTATTATCATTTGTTGTCCTGGTTTAAAGAAAATACCATTATAATATTTAAAAAAAATCATTATTCCAAAAACAAAATTTTAAAAAAGATAAGTGGACAAGCAGTTTGTATTTACACTGGGTGCAGACATTTTAATCACACCACAGCCAGACCCCACCCCCCGCCCATTCGTTAACCTATGAAAACGAGAGCCCCTCCCATACCTTCAAAACAGCAGTTTTCTGAGTCCCGCTCTCTCACTGGCCTGGAGTTACTGGGTGTTCGAGGAGTGTGCCAACAGTCAGTAGAGCTCTGGAAACTGTACACATCCCACCAAGCAGTCAACCCCGCTCCCACCCCCCACCGCCTCTGACCACGCCCAGGTAGTCAGCTCCCGATCCAAGGAAGCACTTCTTAGAGGTTGTCCCCTGGTTGGTACTGAGGTTCGGTAGCAGTGAAGTAGTCCTCCAGGAAGGCCTGCAGGTACTCAAAGGTGGGCCGTTCCTCAGGGTCCTTCTTCCAGCACTGTAGCATGAGCTCGTGCAGAGAGCTGGGACAGTCCTGGGGGCACGGCATCCGGTAGCCACGCTCCACCTGCTCCAACACCTCCCGGTTGTTCATGCCTGCCGAACCAGAGATGAGGGACACACGTGTGTAGGAAGGCCAAGGGAGGACATGCATGCCTGCACACTGGACTGGATACTGAATCTATTCACAACACAACAGGAAATTAATGCAATCATAACCAGCTACATTTGGAAACAAAGGTCCCCCCAGATGTTTAAGACCAAAAGAGTATAACGACCCAGTTTCTGCCCAGTTTCACACAGTAAGTAGTAGTATATTAGATATAGTTAAAGTTATACAGTTAAATCATAAATAGCAGGTATGTATGGAGTAGTGGGAAATGCATAATTTTTAGATGCTAAAAATTGCCTCTAGCTGGTGTGTTTGTACATTTGTACTCATTTTTGGGGGGGAAAAAAAAAAAAAAAAAACTGGAGGTGCTGCTTCAAGTTGAACCCCCTGCTGTCAAAGTGCAACTGGCATGAGCAGAGTGCTTTACTTTCACAGGCTGCACACATGCACACATCTGGGAAAAACATGTGCCTCTCCCTGTCGCCTCCACACGCCTACATAAGCATGACCCACATCTCTCACAGATGGCCTGGATCATGTACCGCTTGCCTCATACAGAGCTATTGTTGACTATTTTGTTTAACAACGGAAAAAAAAAAAAATCAAACAATTCCAACTGCGTCATCCATGAGCAAAATCTGTGGAGTTTAAATGTGAATTAACCCAGGCGTGTACGAACAGTCTGTAATAGACAAACATGAATCATTCAGACCTGAACTGAAAGCTTCATTAATTGTCAGTGTTTTAATTTCAGATGTATCTTCTGCTATTAAGAAAATACCTCTCAGGGTATTCTGATCATTTCAAATCTCTCCAATTTAGAGGTTAGTGACTGAATAATAGCTTGGTTCAGTCATACTCAAAATACGAATCTCAAGTTTGTCAAAATACATGGAAGAAAAAGAGGTTTATGGAAAGTAAAAGTAAAACGAAATCCTACACACACACACACACACACACACACACACACACACACACACAAACAAATGTTTCTTAAATGAAGACAAACCTTCTAAATGAGATAAACAGTGTAAAAAGATAATCATTAAAGGAAATTTGGTGTCTTAGTAATTTCCTGTGTGTGTATATTGAACCAAATCAAATATCAAATATAAAAACAAAATAAAAAACAAAGTGATTTTTTAATCTCACAGGATCAATTTAAACAGGCCCACCATTGCTTCTGCAAAAGAAGTGGGTATTAATTTAAATTGAAAGCAATGTTCAACAACATCAAACTTGTTCGTAGGTGTCCGGGAACACTGAGAGCATGCGCTGCCGTTATTCATCACCCCACCCACCTGGGTAAGGCACCCGTCCCTTAGTGACCAGCTCTGTGAGCAGGATACCAAATGACCACACGTCTGACTTGATGGTGAACCTTCCGTACAGTGCTGCCTCTGGAGCCGTCCACTTGATAGGGAACTTGGCACCTGAAATGACATCATGGAGAGGGTGTCAGGAGAGCCAACAGGAGATAGATAGCACCATGCAGCTCTGTGAAGGCTGGCCACCTAACCCCCTCAGTTGTTTGGTCAAACAGGAGCACAGCTCTTAAAGGGCTAACACCAGGCTGTGGAACATGAAAATTAAAAATCTACGTCTGTAAACGTGGCAGAGAGAAACGGGGCGGGGGGGGTTATGCCAAGTGCTCCATGGCCACAATTACTGGGTGAGTCACTGAGGTGGAGGGGAAAAAAAATGGGTGGTGGGGGTGAATCAAACTAGGACAATCTACAAGACAATCTTGCCAGGGTGTCATGTCTTAAAGCGCTGACGATCATGTCCCATGTGGAGGGGAGTGAATGTTGTAGTGACCAGCCACTGGATGGAAGCAGTAAATCATCAGGGTGGGACTTCCTGGATAGGAAGGGACACTGGTGTGGCGAGGGAGATAATTTCATCATCTACTGTGCCCTGGCCAGTGCTGACAGAGCCTTTTCTCTGGTGACCTCAGATTGAGTGCGCAGGCAGCCAAGGTCTACCGGGAATGGGCCTTACTGAAGAACTGGAGGGGGAAAGGGGGACTCTGAGCCTGACTGCACAGACACCCCATCTGTCCATCTCCGTCACACCCACCCTGCCGTGCCGTGTATTCATTATCTTCGATGAGCCTGGCCAGCCCAAAGTCAGCAATCTTGCACACCAGGCTGTCACCTACAAGGATGTTGGCGGACCGCAGGTCTCTGTGGATGTAGTTCATCCTCTCAATGTAGGCCATGCCAGCTGCCACCTGGAGACAGAGGGAACACTCGGGCTTCTCAGGGAACGCTCACCTTCTACACACCTCTGAACCCACTGTCTGTCATAACTAACTGGTACAGCATAGAGGCCTCTGTTTGAAACCCAAAACTGTGATTACTGAAATGAACAGATTCAATGTCTGCTCAGTGACATGAAAATTTCCGTCGGGTCAGTTTCAAAGTAGTTTACACATATCAAACTTGCATGATGAAAAAGGGAGATGCTACGGGAAACATAAATCACATTATTGAAGTGCATGGCTTATATTTAAGGATCTCTTAATTTTCCCAATTTCTCACCTCATCCTTTGTTGTAAAAATGACTTGGTAAAACACCCAAGATTTGAATCACAATATTTAGTTGTCCACCAATGACCACGATTCAAGCACTCCAGAGAAAGCACTAGAAATTATACTATAAAATGGGTACAACATCTGGCTGGGATGCAGAAGTCTCCGTCTTTGAAACCCACCCCAGCCACTAGGTGTGTCCCTGAGCAACACATGCAGTGCTAGCTCTCCGGGCGCTGAATGATAGCTGTCGACTGTCCCCTCAGGATGGGTCAAATGCAGAGAACCAATTTTGCTGCAACGTGTATTATGCACTCAGTGACAAAGCTCTTCTTTCTATAATGCCTCACCAGCTCAGTCCAGAACTGAAGGGCTTTACCTGAGCTGCCATGTCCACTAGATTGGGTAGCTTCAGTCCTCGGCCTTCACCATCCTTCAAGAACTCTAGCAGGCTTCCTGGAAACATAAATCTGTTAGCATGCACAAGTTGTAACGGAAGCACCCCTCACATACAGAAACCAGTTAGCACCCGAGGTCAAAGCTTCAGCTTTTTCACCGGACCTGTGGAGTGCTAACATATCGCACAAGGTTCTCCTTCTCTACATGTTTTTATTCCCTTCAAAAAAGCAGATGTTAAACAGGCACATATTATTTATTAAAATCTTTAAAAGCTGTATTTGTATTTCATTTAGTTAATTGTACTGTGAATAAATGGACATTGATAAAGGAACAAGCAATGGTTATTACAGCCATCCTAACATCCAGCTTGACAATCTGGTTCCAGTACAGACTATATATGTTGTTTCGAGTTGGAGCTCATATGCTGTTGGTCATTATTGCCAGTCAGAATGGTTTGAGATTCAAGATTCATTTGTTACACATGTACAACATGTAAGCAAAAATAAGTATCATAAACTTACAAAATAATAAACTAGTTGGAAGTGCAAGTGTAAAATAAGCATAATATGCATGAGTAGAGTATATGGCATGAGTACATTATATAAACACTACTGGCAACAGATATTGTACATATACAGTTGGCCCAACGTATCCGCACACCAAAATCCGCGAATGAACAAATGCCTTATATAAAACGGTGTAGTATTTGCATATAACCTGCGCACATCCTCTGGTATACTTTACATCACTTCTAAATTACTTATAATACCCGCTATAATGTAAATTCTATCTAAATAGTCGTTATATCATCGGCTAACAATATGTACAGGAGTAAAAATGTCACTCAAAAAATGACTGGAAAAAACGAAGTATTGCAAAACACTTCTAATATACTGTACTAAAAAAAACAAAACAGTACGCTGTTGATGTAAGCCATCTTTATACACTGTTCAGTATTAAATCGGCATTATAAAAGTACGGTGTAAAAGTCAAACTGCAAAACCGTGTAAAGTGAAACTCACTTTGGATAGCGCATACTTTAAAACAAAGCAAAAATAACAACTACAAGGAAAATACAAAACAGGAATTTATTTTCACAAATGAAATTTTGATAGATATTATGCAAGTGTTCAAACACACTTCTTGCCCTGCTATAAATGTTGCAATTTAAAGGTACCTGTCCCTACAGAAAAGTGCAGATGGGTGCACTTATCGCTGTGGGTGGTTACAGCTGTACCTTCTATAGCTAATTACCTTATAATACTCAGTGAGCAGAAAATTCAAGTTTTGCTTTTTGGAACTTCCTGTAATTCCCCCCCCCAAATATTTTTGATCCGCGGTTGGTGAAATCCGTGGATGCAGAACCCACGAATACAGAGGGCTGACTGTAATTCAAAACTATAGTTGTAAATAATAATTGTACATACGAGCAGTATTACACATGGGAAACTGATGAAATTGAGGGGTAATACATGTACATATGAACATAATACACAATACATACAGTATACGAACATACTGAGATGAAGTAGATGTGTATATGAATACAATATAAACAATGCTGCACAATACAGATGTATATATGGACTCACATCCATGATCTCCAGTCCAAATATCAGTGACGTGTAAGGTACTGTTGAGCATGTCCTTGTTCAATGTAGGAATGAAGAGCGAAGGTGTTGCTGGGATACCGATATGAGCACACATATACTTGCAAAGCCACAGGCCAACTCAGACTCGCTAACGCACACACACCCCTCACCTTTGCCCATATACTCTGTGACGATGTAGATGGGCTCCTCAGACACCACGGCGTATAGCTGCACCAGCTTGTCGTGACGCAGCTTCTTCATGATCTGTGCCTCCTCCAGGAAGGACTCGGGGGACATGGTGCCTGGCTTCAGGGTCTTCACCGCAACCTTGGTGGTGCCGTTCCACGTCCCTGCAAACGGCAAACGCACGTCACTTAAACTCGCCAATGGGGATGCAAAAGCTCATTGGATGATTAAATGTCAGGACTTGGAGAGAAAGAAGCTTTAGGTACCAGGGAGGAATCAGCTGTTCAGTGTACAGCCAAGTCCTTCACCCAAATTACTTCAGTAAATTACAACTGTATGAGAAAATACGCATATCAGTAAAGTGACAAGACACTTTGAATGAAAGTGCTTGCAAATAAGATAAACTGAAAAGTACATGAACACCTCTTGGTACTTCTCCAATGGTCCTTTTAAAGACAATCAAAAACCATTTCACAAGTCTAACTACCCGAGAAAAGTGTTTTTAGAAAGGGAGAGAACTGTGCTTCGGCAGGAAGAGAAACCAATACTCCAACACTAAGGTTTGCTTGCCTTTACACCTCACATAGTGAGGTTACACTGAGGACAGAGCGCCTGACACCAGCTCATGACTCAAGATGGGTGCGAGAGAGCAGGCAGCGGCCTGGTGTGGTTGAAGAACCCTGTAGACCCCCATCTGTGAGGATAATCCTCAGCAGGGTGATTAACAAATGTGGTAGTACAACGCCTCTCTCTCTGGCTTGCCATCTGCCACAGAGCATAAACTATGCCTGGCTACCCAAGAACAAGCAAACCCTAGGGAGGAATAATCAAGTCCCTCGAGTCCGCTCGGGGACTCTAGCGTATTGACTTTGGGTTTGTAATGTGGGGGAGAAGGCTGCCTCAGCCACACTGGTGAGCTCTCGTAGGCTGTGGCTGTTTCCAGAACCACACAGGGGACTGAGGCAATGGTTGCAATTTGGCCAGGGAATCTCTGGCCTTCAGTAAATGCCTAAAAATTGTATAGAGTTTTTTTTGTAAGGTGGAGACAGTAGGCAAACCAAAATTCAACACGCTGTTTTCTGAAAGCAAAGCACAAATTAGGAAAAAGTGAGCTAGTGTGATGTTTTTATTGAAGGAAGAATTCAGAGGGGTGGAAAATTAGAAGTAACTAGCAACCTTGGAAAAAAGAGAGAACCCATGCAAGAACTCACAACCCCAAAAGTTTTTATAAATGATAATTTTCAGTTGGAAAACAATGGATGGGTTATCAACTTTTTTCCAGGTAGCTTAAAAAAAGAATGAACAGGTGAGAAGTGTTGTTGCCTTACCAAACCACACCTCAGCAAAACATCCAGCACCCAGCTTTAGTTCCAACTTTAGCGAATCCCTGGAGACTTCCCATGCATCGTGGGACAGACCCACAGTGTCGGGCGACATGGTCACACACACGCTCACCAAATTATAGCACAAACCATCCGCGCTCTCTACAAGGAGTGGAGGGGAGGGGAGGGGAGGGAGGCACAGTGTTAACTACCATGATGAAGAACATGCAAGGAGGAAGATGGAAGGTGTTCACCTGATCTTGGGGTCAGCAGAGTTTCCATGGCGGTCAGCCTTTCTCCTTCTCTCATCTTTCTCAAGTTGTTTTTCAGTGCATTTAACTCTTAGTCATTATGCAATTTTGTACATTGTCTCTTAGTTCCGTTGAAGACACATTAAGAGCAGATGCATGTATATTTTGCCATACGTAACCTCTTCTTTGTATAGGAAGGCGTTATGTACACCTTCACTACCCAGAATGCATATGGTAATCTGGATTAATCTAGGCAATATTGGGAGAGAAGGGTGCTGAGTGCGTTCTGCCATTTATGTTGACTCTGCCCCCTCAAGTATCTACACCTTGTACGTAGCCCCGGGCTGGAACGTTCCTTCGGCGCACATGCGCTCGTACCCATCCAGACCTCCCCAAACTGCCCGTTGCCCAGCCGCTTGATGAGCTGCAGCGACTCCCGCGGAATCTCCCACACATCCTTGGTCTTGACGGACAGGTCCGCCAAGCGGGGCATCCCCTTGTGGCAGGGCACCACCAGGCGGCAGCACAGACCGGCAGCACGCTCTGCGCAGTGGCGGGGGGGGGGGGGGCAGCGCAGGCAACAGGCAGAGAAGCAAGACAGACAGAAAGAGTGAGAGATACAGACAGAAAGAGGAGATGGGGAAGTTCATCCTGACAGACACCTATGATCTGCCCTAAGCAGCGATGCCACGCCACTGCTCCATGTCAAAAGAGGTTGGGCCTCTGCTAACGGGACAGGCACGGTCAGGTGTGCATGTGTCCATCCTGCCTTAAAGTCACGTGCCCCTGTCAAAACAGGCTCCTCTTAACATCTGAACCAAACACTCAGTTCTAATTTACAGTTTTATGAAACAACCGTATTGTAGTACATTCAGGCAGAAAAATATTGCACTGAATAGTTTTAATGCATTTATGGATAAACAGTACCTTTTGACAAAAAGGATAAATCTGCCTCATTACAAAAACACGTGAATATAAAGTCAAATATTGTATCCTAAAAACTGACGTTTGGCATCTTTAATATTTCATATACACTGTACTCATGTACATACAGGTGTTCAGTGGTTTTCCTCATCAGTTTGTCTGCTACTAATTGTACCCTGTTGAAAAAAACTTCCTTTTCACATTTCCTTTTCGCAGGTTATGAACTCAGCTGTAATCGCATTCATCCTGCTTTTACTGTAACCATTATTGACACCGGCAGTGACCGAACAAGCAGCTTCCGGACAGCGCGTTTGGCGCTGGTGCTGAGATCACAGCTGACCGCTGACTTTCAGTGCCTTGATCCTGCATCGTTTGTAAACAGCACGGAACCGAAGCGTCGCTTCGTGAAAAGCCTCCGCAATAAAACCGATCGATATCGGAAAACGTGCAAAGAGAGGGAGGTGAACGGAATGTTTCGATCGTTGCTCTGGAAATGTTGTCAGTGGCGACACATGTAAAGAGAAGTAGAGTGGACACAAGTCTGGGAAAGTAGGACTAGTAGCCTTATGGATAGCGAATGTTGATTTGTTTACCATTTTTTGTTTAAAACAAAAAACACAGGCAGACAACAAAGGGTGAACGGCGTGCGAAAAGCAAGCGGGCAAGCTAGGGAAAATGCTGAACTTCAAAACGTAGGGCCCAAACTGACGTCAAAGCTCACAGCAATGCTGCTTCAAACAGGATTAAAAGTGATATAATTAAACGTCATTTAAACCACAGAAAAAACATTATTATATATTGATGCACATAGCACAAAATAAACCTGCACTAAATGTGCGGTGAAACTATGTGTCAATAACACCAACAAATCATATTCATGTGCTACGGACTGTACCACACCAAGAGGAGAGGTTCCAAAGACAGTACACCCACAACCTCTTTTCACCAGGTGAGAAACTGTAATTATTAAACCAATAAAGGTTCTGCAATCATTTACTTTGGCATTTCATCTGCTGAACTCCTATTCACTATCAACTTTGTCATACCTGATTAACAGGCATCATTATGTTTTGTGTGTGTATATTATATATCTATATATTTTTGTTATTCATAAGCTAAAAGAGAGTGAGATTCGACTGTGAAGTTCTGTGCAGTAATAGAAACATTTGGGTGCAGGAGTCCACAGAAGAATGCTTGTACCCATCTGACACGGATCGCTTTTATGCCCATCCCTGTAGTTTGAGCAAGACAGTTTCCAGAGGAGCTCAGTAAACTTAGCTACAGGGGGTTTTGAAACCTCATCTCTCCAGTGACTAGCTTTAGAAGCTACACGCTGACATTACAATGTCACAAATGCAACACTAAACCCTGGCACCAACATGTAGGCTCCTAGCTGGGTGGCACCTGAGCTCGTCCAGCGCTCACCTGTGTAGTGCTGCACCAGTTGCTGCAGTGTCTCAAACTGGGCCCGGGTGGTAATGTAATACCCTCCGCTGTCCAGCTTTCGGATCTTATAGTGCTTCACGTGCTCTCCTTTGACCTCGTCCCAGTCCCGGATGGACAGAGAGAAGGCACCTGCAACGAGAGCGTTGGCCGGTTTAAACTCCACCTTAACGGGGGGGCATGTCTCCCACGGTCACCAGTGCAGGGGCTGTGGCTGAGCAGCCATGAGAAACCTCAGTGTTCGGTCACTAAACAGACTTCCAACATGCCCCACTGCACTTAACCTAAACAGCTCCAGCCGAGGAAATGGTAGAACCAAAAAAAAAAAAAAACCCGCAGATCTCCAGTCTGCTCAGAATAAAACAAGACCTTTATTACTTGCATATGCTAGCTCTGATTGTCTTTAATGTCAACTGCAACCAAGAGACAAAAAAATGATTGAAAGAGCTGGAGACCAAGGACCTTTGGTGTATTTGTTGCGTGAAATTTGTACAGTGCACGCAACATATTGCTACAAACACAGGAAAAAAAATGGAAAATAAAGGACTTTATAGACATTCAGTTTTGTACATCTAGAGACACACTTGGCTCATCATTGACAACCTGAAAACATTTGTTTGGATGCAATGTTTTGGCAATGTATTTTTGTGTTAAAAATGTTGGATTAAATCACATTTTCCATTTTATATAAAAAATAAGATCTGTTGGATTTCAGTATCACTGCAACAGAATAATCCAAAGCTGATGGTCTCTGCTTGTCTTTATTCACTGCGATGGTCTTTGTCTCTGTGTGCAGTAACAGAATACTGTACAGTCTGCACTGTCATTGCCATGGTTACCTTTGGTAGTCTCGCTCTCCCGGATGAGGAACGTGCCACGCACGTTGCCATTGGACAAGAGCTGCCTCTCAGCATCCTTGCGGCCCAGTTTACCAAAGTACCAGCTGTGGGGTGGGGGTTGGAGAGGTTAGTGACCTGTTCTGTAGGGAGCCTTGTTTCCTCAAAATGAACCTGAGACTGGTCTTTGTGGTGAAGGGACCTTATGGAAATGGAGAGGGGGTGTGCATATTTTACTGTGTTAATAATGAGGACTCCACATTGATTTTTATGAGCTGCTCCCCACTCTGTACAAAAAGAAATTCTTGACAGGAATAAAAGCTGTAGTGCTCTAATAACTGTCAATGTAAATCTCTCTAGGGGCATGAAATCTCCAGGCAGAGTACCCCTTTGTCTATAATAGAACCCCCCCCTCCAATTCCGTAGTTAATTCCAGCTCCCGTTATTGTGTGTGTAATGAGATTCTGCCTTGTTGTGCACCAATAAAATAATAGTGTCATTAGTTATCACTCAGAGCCCGGGAGAAAGAAGGAGAACTCCGCCCAAGACGTGTGACATGTATCTGGGGACTCTTGAGGGGGCGGGAGGGCGATTCTCTCCAGTTTAAACACACCCCTCCTCCGTTTTACAATGGTAATGCAAGACATGGTGGGCTTTGAAACAGCAAGTCACAGAACAGACATGAATCCCGGTTTCTTCAGCTTCCATGGCTGTGCTAACTGCATACACTCAACATGAGCAAAGTCTCCACACCCAGTGGTTTTACAGGCGGCAGCATGGGCAGGGGTGGGATCTGCTGAGTGGGCTGCAGGCAGCGTTGCTGATGCAGGTCGCCCGGGCCCACGCGAGCGAGGCACATGGGCATCGTGGGCTGTGGGGAGGGAGAAGCGGGCAGGCCAAAGGCACACCGCCACACCCACTCATCTGGGGCGGCAACTCACTCCTCAGCCTGGATGGAGTCCACAGGAGCCACGTAGTTACTGGGAATGTAGCCGGTTCCACCAGTGGTGAGGGATCGGGCTTCCCACCAGTCACCCTCACTGGGAGGTGGGACAGAGAACGCCCAGGGGGTATAGAGAAATGGGAGAAACAGAAAGGGAGAAAGAGGAAAAGAAAAATGAGCACAAGCCACATTGTTCTTGCATGTTCTGTCTTAACCATTAAAAGGTTTGTTTTAATATATCCAGTGCAGTATTCACATCAACTAGACCATCTCCAAAAGGCCATATAATAGTTAATGTTTATATATCCATCAGTAATGAAGAAAACCATAAAATATTTCCAAAAAACAACAAGACATTGGTGATGTGAAATATGAAGGACAGTGCTTGGGAAAACACATAGGAGGAACTGTGCCCTTTAAGTGGTTTTGAGCGCGCGCGCACACACACACACACACACACACACACACACACACACACACACACACACACAAAAACACACGTGCGCACGCACAACCACACACACACAAATCGCTCCCTGTGGGCTCTCCTCCCTGTCTGCACCACCCGGCACTGTTTATCAAAGTCACTATCTATTCACTCTCTCTCCCCATTGTCTGTCTCACTGTCGCATCCCTGTCTCCTTGTAGAAGAGAAAGACATGCAAACAAGAGTGACACAGGCTTTGAAGGGGGGAGGGACAGGGGGTGCGGTGGCCCTTTTAATTTGTGTGGACAAACAATGGCATCTGGAGAACGTGTGTGAAGAAAAAAAAAAAAATATTTGTTATTTCTTTTGTTCAAGAAAGGAGCTAAATGGCACAGTTCCTCTGGAGGCTTGTTGAAGGAACAGAGTCAGACAGACAACAATAACAATTCTTTGTACAGAACACAGATACACCGTTTACAACAATACCCCTCTGTACATAACATACATATACTATTCTAATTCCCTTTTTACAGCCAATACCCCTCTGTACATAACATACATATACTATTCTAATTCCCTTTTTACAGCCAATACCCCTCTGTACATAACAT
>JABJVR010000034.1:1052794-1098056 GCA_025773905.1 Chitala chitala | reverse complement strand
CATACAGTGTTTTGCAGCTTAAACACTTCATGCAGTGGTGCCTCTGCAAATAGCAAATAAGGAGGTGCAGAAACGTGACAGCCATACCTCAGCTAGCTGAATGTCAGAGGTCCCATGACCCCAAGCCAAAGAAACGAAGGCCAACCGGGGAACCAATCATCTATCTGTCTTTGGAAGCCCAACCAAGAACAACAAATCAGGCTTGTTGTTTTTAATCAGGTTTTCCAGGATAGCTGAGTTTGGTGGATCATCAAACTTTACAAAAATGCTAACTGGGCTTGAAGGCAGACTGTTAACCACAATGTTCTTAAATCATTCTAGTCATAGTTCTTGTGACAGGGCAGGGGTTTGGGGGAAAATTCCACAGGTGTGACTGAAATGACATATCACGATCAGTAGGGGGCAGTCTGCACTGCAAAGTATGTGAAAGTGGTTTGCTTAATGGGCACCCCATTAGATCATCAGTACCACATATATGTTTTCTGGTGAGAGGAAACTCCAAATACATGATACATTAACAAGCCATGATGAACTGCAATGACTGTAGCTTCATGTGGTATCATTAAAGGAAAAATATGTATATTGGGTCATTCATATCAAATGACCTACATTCAGAAATTTTACCCAGGCCATCACCACAAAAAATCTGCAAAAAATACACACTGATAGACAAACAGTAAGTTTGCTCAAATCCGAAATATTATTGCAATGCAAGTAATGGTTTTAGAAATATGGTGTTTTGATAATGAAAGATTTTCTGGTAAAAAAAAATTTGACTTTCTCTCAGGTTGGGGAACTTGTGTTTCAGCTTGTAATCATCATGCATGGCTGATATTTCATATCTCTGACTAATATTTAACAGAGAATCAATTTCAGGCCACAAATTGGTCATATTTAATTCTCGTTTGATCTTTATTCCACAATGCTCCAAAAGTAGGACAAAGACCAAAAATTCCCACTTGGGAAGCATATTTATGTAAATTAAGAAACTATGGTTAATAGCTGAGAAATTTACTTTAATGTATAATAAGCAGTGTTCTTTGTTATACCAGTTTTTGTTTAACAACACAGTTTTTGTTTAACAGCACTTGGATGGTAGTACTGAATACACAGTTTTTTTATTCATATCCAACACTGCCTTGCAATAAAAAAAAGAGTAAGTGGAGAATATATTTTTAGATTCTCTGCCTTTAACCCATCCCCTGGGGGAACAGTGGCAGCCAGCCACATGTAGTGTCTGGGGAGCTAGCGCTGAGTGTCTTGCTCAAGAACACACCTGGTAGCTGTGCTGGGATTCAAACCAGGAGACTTCCACATCCCAGCCTGATGTGCTACCCACTGAGCCACCAGGCCAGTTTGATAAAATTTATGTAAATCCTTTTGTGGTTTTGGTTCCCGCCATTCATGTGGTGATACATGTCAAAGTAACATCACATGAATGGCAGGACCCAAGGGTTCCCAGCAGAACATTGTCCAAAGCATCACATGACCTCCACTGGCTTGTCTTCTTCCCATAGTGCATCCTGGTGCCATTTCTTTGCCAGGTAATCGACGCACACCTGGCCTTCCACATGATGTAAAAGAAAATATGATTCATCAGACCAGGCCACCTTCTTCCATTGCTCCATGGTCCATTCCTGATGCTCACATGCCTATTGTAGGTGCTTTTGGCGGTGGACACGAGTAAGTATGGACACCCTGACTGGTCTGTGGCTGCACAGCCTCATACACAACAAACTGTGATTCACTGTGTTCTCACACCTTTCTATCAGAACCAGCATTACGTTTCTCAGCAATTTGAGCTAGAGTAGCTCTTCTACAGGACCGAACTATACAGGCCAGCCTTCAATCCCCACGTACATCAATGAGCCTTGGGTGTCCATGACTCTGTCACTGGTTCACTGGTTTTCCTTCCTTGTACCTGACCTGACCACTACAGACCGGGAACATTGCACAAGAGCTGCAGTTTTGGAGTTGCTCTGACCCTGTCATCTAGCATCACAATTTGGCCCTTGTGAAAGTCGATCACATCTTTACACTTGCCCATTTTTCCTGCTTACAACACATCAACTTAAGATATAAAATGTTCACTTGCTGCCTAATATATCCCACCCACTTCCAGGTGCCATTGCATAATGTTATTTACATCACCTGTCTGTGGGTCATAATGTTATGTCTCAAATATGTTTAATGTAGTAGGTACCATGTAATTTGCCATACATACATATATATATATATATATATGGTAAATTACATGGTATCTAAAATTTATCTTAAACACAACAATAACTCATAATACATCTGTTACAATGTTGAATGTTTAATTTATAATGTTTAAAGTATCACTAATACGGTATTGTACGTTTTTAAACTCGCAGAAAATGAAAATGAATAACTACATTATTTCTCCCATTTTTCATTTAAAACATTACAAACAAAGCAATGGTGTAACATTATTCAGCAATCAATATTTAAATTCAGCAGCTTTTTAATTATAATACCAGGAACACAGTGTAATGAAATGTATTTGCTTTTGCAAAAGCCTCCTTGCCAAATGGAGTACACTCTTTTGCTGCGCATGAAGAATCCATACAAAAGCCTTTCAGGCAGTGTCGGGAGAGATGCACGCTTAAAAAAAAATGTACATCACTACCTAATTTAGCGAAACGACAGCCCCAGATCATTTAAATGATCACACGTCCAGGACCTCCAAGACGAGAGCTGCTCACATAGCATACAGTAGGCTATTTTTTAACCATGTTCGCATTAGACAAGAACATGTATAAAATCTACATGACATAAATTCTGCAATATACTAACAAAATAAATCCAAAAATACAGCTGATATGCTGCAGAGACGATAGCTGCAACCTCCATGAAAAATGTACCTGTACTGACGTTATTTGTGTTTCCCTGGTCGCTTTGATGCCATGTTAATTAAACAACAAAACAAGAATGGGTTCTAAGAAAACAAAAATATCAGTTGGATCACATGTTAGAACTGTAGCATGTTATGAATAATAACGGGACTCAGATGTATTGGAAATTACATAAAAAAGAATAATCACCACACCCTTTTTAAGAAACAAAATTTTTTAGGTGGTGCTTTTTTAACAGTTAAAGTGTTTTAAAAGGTGCTGCATGACACATGACGTTTCTCCATTGGCATGATTTTGCTGTGCTGTGCTGTGCTCGTGTGTTTTCTTATATAAGTGTTATTTATACTGTGTGCCTTCAGCTGTGCTCAGGTATGTCACAGTCATGTGATTAGTAGAATGTTTTGTATGCAATTCAAGGTGGATGGGAAAACTTCACATTAAAGATAATGATGGTAATGCATATTTTAAAGCACCAAACGTTAAACTTTGAAAACATTTTGAGGACCAATAAAAATGAGGCCTCAAGAAAAAAAGACAAGAGAATGTAAATGTTTGCTGGCATATTCACATTCTGAAGGGCATATGACCCTACATTCATAGACAGACTGGTAATCAGGACATTCTGTCAAAAGCCAGAGCAGTCGGCTCACTTTATGTATGGATGGCTATCAGACCTACTACCGTCAGGAGTGTTAATCTGCCATATGGGGCATTTTCCTGGTGGGCCGCACTTTGGGGCTGACACAATGTATTATTATTATATGGACCGATTCTGGATTGTAGAGGTGGGCCGTCTCGACCAAAAATGCCAGGGCTGGTTTTTTATCTCAGTCCAGCCATGCCTACATTTAGCGGACAAGGGTACAGTGTGGAAAGACACACACACACACACACACACACACACACACACACACACACACACACACACACACACACACACAGAGGTTGTGGCTGTGAGTAGAGGGAAATATTTCATGTTTGGATCTGTGTGCAGGGAGTGGTGACTCAGCCAAGCAGACAGAAGAGTGCTTTGTGCCTCACAGTTTCTCCAACAGGTCAACTCTCTCTCTCTCCCTCTCTCTCTGTCTCCTACACGACCCTCTCCCAAAGTCCTTCATTGCCTCTCACCTCACTTTCTCATTTTGTCCAAACGCCCTCCAACACTGGTGCTAATAAGATGCTTCTGCTACTCTGCAATGCCCTCCTGATCTTTCTGGCTCAACAGGTAGGAACAGCAAAATTCACCTTCTTTAACATCAAACACAAATGACAGGTATGAAGGCCACTCCCAGGTGCTTTGTGTTTTGGGGGGCAAGTGGGGTAGGGTACTTTTTGAAGAGATTTTCATTTAATGAAGGGTTCATAAAAGAAATGTGTTGAGAACACATTACATGCATGAGGTGTTGGAGTGTTTCAACGTAACTATGCAGGGAAGTCATTGGTTCAAAATG
This sequence comes from Chitala chitala, assembly GCA_025773905.1. NCBI lineage: Eukaryota > Metazoa > Chordata > Actinopteri > Osteoglossiformes > Notopteridae > Chitala > Chitala chitala. The sequence goes on along the minus strand of JABJVR010000034.1, from coordinate 1,093,726 downwards.
CAATGCAGTGATTAACAGACAAACATATCCAGAGTACCATTTTAGAACACAACACATGTAAGTACATTGCACAAAAATACAAAGTGTGAATGCATTTAAACACTATCAGTTGCGAGTGACCACACCTGTAACGTAATAGGGCAGGGGATAATATAAATGAAAGATATCAGAACTGAAGCCGAGTTTCAAATTTTAAAGGAATTTATGTCACTAAAACTGTTGAAGAACAGTGACAATTTTTTCCAGCAGAATAGTTTCGGAATCCAAGCATACATCTGCTGGGGTTACTGAGAAATATAAGCCAAGGGCTTTTCACGTTGGGGTTCAGTATGAGAACACAATATTCAGGGTGAGGGAAATTCAAAGAGAGATCACAACACAAGGAAAACAGAGTTTCTGAAAAAAAGCGGGTGTATGTCCAGCTGTGCATCCTCTTAACACTGCTCCCGTTCTGTGAACTTTACGGAGAGGCCTCGGATTTTTGATGTGACCTTCCAGACCCTAGGAAACACAAGTTGTCTGTACTACTTGGCTGACATGGAACAGATTCTGAGAGCCATGGAGGAAATAAGATGTACTTGGAAACTCATCTATGTTTTTATGCTTAAGCTTTTTGGTCAGATGGTTTCAAACCTGGTTTACTGCATGCAAGAGGAAATTTGAAATATGAACCTGTGTGCTTGGTGTGTAACACACTATATAAAAATAAATTGACATTGTTGTCTAAAGACTACCCAACCATCTGTTACCATAGCACTTATGCTGGTTGGAGTTATGGATGCCTGAAGATCAATTATTTAAAAATGGAATTTCCATGACCACTGAGCATTATTGCACATAAAAGCACTATTTGTATATATCTGACAGGGTTGTGTGAGGTATACACAGAGAGAAAGTAAGTGAATTAGCTCACATAACTGGATTTATTTATCAGAGTAGAGGTACAGAGTCCAAAAGCCAAAAACCAGAGTCATAAAATAAGAGCAACAGGTCAGTAATCTGGACGAGGTTGTCTGAGACAAGCTGTGTAAGAGGGAGGGGAGGAACAGCAGGCTGCATCAAACAAGGAGCACGCACTGGAAGACCAAAGCAAAGGGGTGTGGGCATGGGTGTGGGTGTGGGCATGGGCGTGCTTGCAAATAATCATTAGCAAACCAAAAATACCTCACAAAGCTTAGACTGCCTGAGGGCTCTTTTAACTTGGCTGACTAAATCATAGAGCTAGGATCAGGTGTGTGCAATAGTCAATTTCAGCTAATGATTGCAGTGGGGAGGTGCAAGCCCCAGAGGCACGCAGTCTGATAAGTGTTGCAGTTTGCATCTATTTATTGCACTTCACATGCATAGCCTTCAAAAATAGATTTTTAATAGCAAATCAAAATACAATTTCTTTTCCCAATTGCAGTTGTTTTTATGTGCAATCATGAAAGATTATTCGGTTTAGCTAAAGTAGGAATATAATATACAGAAATGAAAAGTATGAAACGTCAGTCATATTGATTTCATTTTAATTAAATATATTTTTAAAACTTTTATACACATTAAGTTGTCCAATTTTTTAACTTAATTAGAACCTTGAAATACAATTTTGATTTCTCTCAAAATCTGAATCAAAATGCCAACATTTAGGGGTTGCACAAACCTCTAGAAAGATACGTTTCTATGTAAAATGGCTCTATTGTGATAAGTCATTTTACATAATTTTGCAAATCATTCTGTAAGTGATGACACCACGCCAACAAATGCTTAGGCCATTACTGGCATGTGCCATACAAAGTTGCAATTATACTACGGCGATATGAGAGTAACAATGTAAGGTAAATAAAGTGCTCAAGTAGGGGCTGCATGGCAGATCACTGGGTAGCACTGTTACTGCATACCTTTAAGGGTGTGGGTTTGAATCTGGCTCTTGGCTTTTTTTTTTTTTACTGTGTAAAATCTATACGTGCAGTTTGCGTGTTCTCTCTATGCTTGCGTGAGTTCTCTTGTTTCTTTTCATAGCCCAAATATGCTAGTATTAAATTGCCCTTGGTATGTGTGTGTGCCTTGTCTAAGGTGTACAGTACCTTGTGCCTTAGGCAGCCTGGGATAGGTTCCCAGCCACCCCTGACCACATACAGGATAAACAGTTGAAGAATGGATGGATGGAAAGATGTCCAATACTAAATTGCATAAAGCGGAATGTTTGGTGCAATACTGGAAACCAAAACAAATGTATGATATAATTTTATAATATTAATTAATAAAAAGCAACGTAATATTTAAAAATCAACTGGGTTTATCATTAACAGAAAACTGTGACATAAAATGCTCACCAGCTTTGACAATGAGCTTCAGCTGTCTCTTACTAAACTTCACGAAGACTGTATGATCACATGATTTAAACCACATTACACACAAAGTGTTTTCTCATTAGGTGGATTCATTTACAAGGTTCTCATAAGTAAATTAAAAAATTAATTTTTTAATGATGCTATCATGCGCCACTCTAATATATCTTTGCAACAAGATGTTATGCAGGGTGAAGACCCAGGGATTAGCAGCGGCACAAGAGGCTGCCTTAGCCCAGAAAAATCGTCAGCCTCTGTGCCACTGGCCTTGTAGCTGTGGTCCCCGGCCCCAGTGCCCCCCGGGCGTCAGCATGGTGCTGGATGGTTGTGGCTGCTGCAAGACTTGTGCCCGGCAGGTGGGTGAGCCTTGTGATGAGCGCAACATCTGCGACCCGCACAAAGGCATGTACTGCGACTTCTCTGCAGACCGGCCTCGCTTCCAGGTTGGGATATGTGCCTGTAAGTACAACATGCTACCCTTGCTGCCTGGTTCTGCCTGAGTTCCCCATCTATAGCCATAGAGCAGATGTCTTTTGTCTTCATGGATTCACTCACTTTGGCTGACCCTAATGGCTTGTTACAATCTTAAGGCCGGTTTTACATGATAAGCCTTGACCATTGCACTGAGAGAAGTATTCATTACTGTTTATTGGGATCTGAGCATTGACTACCAACCTTGTTATGCATTTTGCCAGATTTTCTATAAATGACACTAAATTGGGCAGGGCCAGATTTAGACCTTGGGTGGCCCTGGGCACTTCAGGTTTAGTGGGCCCCTCATACACAAGAATTAAAATACACCAATATAGGGGTACAACGGGCAATAGGGGTACAGCTATAGAAATGGTGGCACAGTGGCGTGGTGGTTCACACTGTTGCCTTGTACCCCTGGGCTTGGGGGTCGGTTCCCACCTTGGGCTTGTGTGCGTGGAGTTTGCATGTTTTCTCCATGCTTGGTGGGTTTTCTTTGGGTTCTCCAGTTTTCTCCCACAGTCCAAAGACATGCGGGTTAGGGTAATTGGTGTTTCCAACTTGCCCTTTATGTGTGCTTGGGTGTGTCCAACGGCAGATGGAGTGACGCATTGGTGGTGGTGTCTCTGCCGTCCAGCAGACCCTGCATTGGCGCGGAACTAATGCTAGGAAATAGTAGTAGTAGTAGAGGTACAACTACAGAAATCTATAAGAGCCGATCTATAAATGTTATGTAGTCTACCACATGTAAATACAAATGCAAATAACACAAATTGTATAGAAAATGTAGTGCACAATGACAAGCATTTGTAAATATATGTATTTTTAAACATTTCCATAGTTTGTTACTGAGTAAGACTTGATGGGGCATAGGGCATAGTATTATTAGCGTAAAACAATATAAAAAATAATATTAGTAAGTTTCTGCACACTTCTTCATAACTTAGACCGGGTGTAATGAGGAATGGATCTAAGTATCTAGTATGTCGTTTTTAACATTACCTTGTTCATTTATCCAAGACCAAAGGTCTTAGTCTCATAGATTGTGCAGTGAAATTTGTAACAATGTGGTGCAGAAAGGAGAAGGAGACATGGCATAAGTGGAACAAACCATTGTTGTTCTCTCTATGCTTGCATGAGGGGTAGTCTACACGGTAGGTTGATCTCAGGACATGCATAACAATTATGAAACTTACATCTTAATTATACTGACTTTTACATATTTATATTGGGGTGGCAAATGTGGTGGTAGAAAATTTTGTTAGGGTGGCAAATACCCCCTAAGTCACCCTGTAAATCTGCCCCTGACAAGCGTGCTATGCATGTTACTTTTGAGCCACCAAAATTTGTTTAAAACTGATACAACACACTGGAGTAAAACCTTTTACAGATGTAAGTATCCATTCTCAAGAAAAATTTTAATTAAATAACCAAATTTTAAAATTATTATATTTTTGTACATATGTAAAGGGAAGCCCTTTCTGTCAGGGAGTTTGGGGAAATTGCCCCCTTAAAAATCTGGTACTGGCACTGGAAGTTCAATGAAAGTTGCCTTTGACCCCAGGTTGCTGACCTCTTAGATGAGCAACCAAGGACAGAATAACTGTATTGTCATGTGGGTAGATGCTACACAAAAAAATGGAACACAAGCTTGTAGCTTGTTTTGAAAACCTTTCTCGAAGTTGTACAGCATGATATTAAAGGCCTAGCACGATCAAATTGCGAGGCAAAACATCAGCAGTCGACAGTTTCAGGTTATGGAAAACCGCTCCTATATCCAAAACAGAATGTTAGCATGGATGAGATTAGCTACATTGCAACACTCAAACAGCTGTAAAATCAGGCAAACGTTGATAACATCTCAGTGCTCAGCACTCAACCCTTATCATCTTATCATACAAAACTGGCCTAACACGTTTGTTTCATACACGACTACAGTTAAATTATGACTTCATATTTATGTTAGCTAGACATACTTGAGCTTGTCAATTTACTGAGTATAGTATCCTACAGTGGCGCTTCAAGGCAATATTCCTTTTATCAGTCAGTCATCTTCTATATGCTGCATCCTGTTAAGGGTCACAGGGAAGCCTGGAGCCCATCCCAGAACACATAGGGCACAGGGCAGGGCACCAACACACACACACACACACACACACACACACACACACACACAATTTGGACACACCAAACAACCTAACCTGCATGTCTTTGGACTGTGGGAGGAAACCAGAGAACCCCGAGGAAACCCACCAAGCACAGGGAGAACATTTAAACTCCACTCACACAGACCCAAGGTGGGAATCGAAGCCCAGGCCTGGAGGTGTGAGGTGGCAGTAACCATCCTAACCATCACGCCACCATACTGCCTATTTTCCTTTTATCTTACCACTTTATTTCTAATGAAAGATAAACTGGATGTCTACCTGACCATTTTTCTCATTCACCTGGCTGCTTTGCTAAAGTCAGGATAAGGCAGGTTTGAAACCAGAGTCATTAACCTGATAAGCAAGGCCGACAAACTAACACGCTGACAGTAATGAATGATGGAGACCGGCAATGTGTGACTGCTGTAGCTGCTTTCAGGTGTGTAACATGAGATATCCACTGTGGATTGACTCGCTGTGTGTCAGACATGTTGGCGGTGGGCTGTGAGCTGAACGGGATCCGCTATGACAACGGCCACGCCTTCCAGCCTAGCCCACTGTACAAGTGCATTTGCATCGCTGGTGCCATTGGCTGCACACCAGCCTTCACACAGAAGCCTGCTGGGCTGCTTGGTCCTGCCCCTCTGCACTCTGCCACGGGTGCTGGGAAACACCCGCAGGACACCGCGTACTTGGTCAAGCCAGGTGTGTGTCTACGCACAGGCCAAACCAGTAATTCACAGCCAGTCCGATCGGGAAAGGTAAATTATTTGCCATCTAACCAGATAAAGATTCGCTTGGCACTGGAGTAAATTGAGGAAGGGAATAAACTAAATACATTGACATTAATAATAATAATAATAATTATTATTATTATTATTAAACATTAGTGCTGTGGAATAAACATTGCCTTTTATGCATCCAGTCTTTGATATTTAGCCTAAACATTTTTGACTAGTAGATAAGAATTTACATGTAGTCTTCGATTTGACAAACCATGTCATTTTTAAATAACAGTGTATTCAGAACACAAGACGTAAGAGTGCTTGACTCAAGTAGTTGACAGGACCAATTATGATGAGCCCTTTGAAAGAATGTTTTCGTTCAGTTGTTTAAATTACAGACAATTACAATATTTAACTGGCATTCACTCTAAAAATGGTGCATTTAAAGCTCCAAAATCCGCAGACTTGATAGTTTTACACAGCTGAAAAGCATCGTATCCTTCTGTAAGGTGTTAGACATAGTAGCAGAAGTACATTCTGACAGCATTCACATGCTGCCCATTTAACTGTAATAATGAAAGCTTACAGGGGTAACCCTTTAGCCTGGAAGAAGAACTGCCTGATCCAGAGCACGCCCTGGAGCCCCTGCTCACAGACCTGTGGGATCGGAATCTCCGTGCGAGTCAACAACGATAACAGCAAGTGCGAGATGCGAAAGGACCGGCGTCTCTGCCTGCTTAGACCATGTGACAAGACCACACTGAGGAACCTGAAGGTGGCTGCTTTTAACTCTACAGCTGGCATCATGGAGATTTTGTGCAATACATCTGTTCTTATTCACTGGAGTGTTTTGCCCCAGCTCAAAAAAAAAAAAGATAAAAACAAAAAAAATAAACGATTACTACTTTTCATCCTGATGTTTACTTTAATTGTCAAGTTATGCACATCCATGGATGCAGCAAGCAACAAATGACTAACCTATGATACCTTTATGGTTTCTCTGCCCTTTAGCTGCCCAAAGGAAAGACGTGTCGTCCCACATTTCAGGCGAAGAAAGCCGAAAAGCTAAGGTTGTCGGGTTGCACCAGCGTGATGCGATACCGACCCACCTACTGCGGCGTGTGCAGCGACAAGCGCTGCTGTTTGCCCAATGGGTCACGCACAGTGTCTGTGAGGTTCAGCTGTGTGCCTGGAAAGGCTGGGGCAGGAGCCGGGGCTGGTGCCACCGTGCGCTGGAAGATGCAATGGATCATGTCGTGCGTGTGCCAAAAGTCGTGCAGCGAGCCAGGGGACATGTTTGCTGAACTCCGCTTCCTCTAGGATTTACACATCTCTACCTCAGAGAGGCTCTGACACTCTGCAGTATTAAACTGTGAAAAGCACCATTTGAAAAACCAATGGATCTGCCTCAGATATCCTGCTTACAAAATAAGGTTATTTTTTTATACATGCTGGACAAACTGATTGTGAATTACAAAAATGCCTTTAAAATTAAATTTATATACATATATGAACTGCCTGTTTGGTCAGTTTAAAGAAAAACAAAAGTGAAAATGTAAACTAACTAACTGCCATTTTCAAAGTACGTAACATGCTGTATTATGACTATAGTGGTGTTAATATCTTCTTAATTAGCTCACCGAAACTAGTTCCAGTGTAGCCTATTAATATTATGATGTCTGCTGGTAATTTGCAAATAATAGTCATATAATGAGGATCTGTTCAATTTGGATTTTAATTAAATATTCACTTAATCCACATGTTCACTGTGATTTTCTGCAGAAAAAAAAATGTTTTATTCAGATACTTAGTGCGTAGCTTTTAATGTGAATGTTTCACTAAAAGAGATTAAATGAGAAATCATGAGTTTATTCTACTTACACTACAGAAATTAAGGAAGTAATTTAAATTGTGGATCAAGTTTAAGAAACACATTTTGACCAATCTCAATTAAGAATTCACACATCTTGGAATAATACATCTTAAAACCCTTCATTTTGCAGCTAAAAGCATTAAACTGGTTGATCTGTACCGAACACCGAAGGGATTGAAGGAAGAATGAAATGGATTTTCAATGTGTTTGGAGACTCCTCCCTGATCACAACACTGCAGCTCAGATTGTATTTATGAAGTAGTCATCATCTACCCCACCCTAGCACAAAAGTCATCCAAGCAATTTAAAATCAAGTTGCAACTTGGAGTACCTGTAATCAATCCTTCCAAGGTGCTTCACACACAGCTTTTACAAACCATCTTCAGACAGACAGGAAGTCACTCTTCATGGAAAAATCATGCAAATGACAGGATGCCAAAAGACCTACTCCAATCTAATGTTTAGAACACAGATATGCCCGTTGGTCTTCTGTTCTCCAATAGGAACTGAGTATGACAATGTGACAATCTGATGTGGCTTTTACCACATAGTCACTATCAAAAAAAAAAAAAAAAAAAAGTAGCTACCATATGACACCTAAACTGAAAGCTTACTACCCTTTACCAGTTCATTGCACTGTTGTCTATTGCACCTTTTTTTGAAAACTATTACTTGTAGACAAAAGATATCATGCACTTTCCACTGGCAGATTAAGGCAAACATGTAAAACTACACTGCTGTTTTCACCTACCTAATTTTCCATGTAGTCCTTCAAAAATTCAGAGGAGTGTACCTGACAGACATTTAAACTAATAACATACTGTAAACCATTTCCCTGTCTGTAAGAGCTTTGAGTTTAAGAATAAAACAGAGGTTTGCAAATGAGTCTAGAACTGCTCAAATTTATTATTTTGACCTGCAGGTCTGTTTCATGACCAGATGCAGAAAAAGACTTGCAAGTTAATATATGAAAATACTGTTTACAGACTTGTTTACACAACACAATTGTAATAGAATTTAAAAATTCTGTAACGACAAATTTATATATACAGGCATATCTACTCACACCAAGAAATAAATAGATACATGCATATATGCACGCATGCATAGTAGACACAGACGAAGAAGAAATTCTCCACATCTGTATCTGAAATCAAGGAGATGTGCTTGATCATTATGCAGCCACAGTGAGTCCTGGTTGGTTGCTCTGAAATGCAGAGTTGACATGGACCTCCACATGGTTCTACACTCTCACCAGTGGAGATGAGTGCAACTTTCATTATATAGCAATGGTAAGCCTGGGCGCGTCCGGAGTCAGCATGGCCTTTGTGGCGTCCAGCTGACTGTACTCCTCGATCAGTGAGGACAGAGAGGCAAGGGAGTCTGTGAAGCAAGCCTGCTCCATGCCCTCCACGTGCAGGTAGTGGTGCAGGTGTGCCTGAGGGTAGAAAGGCCATGTGATCAGCCAGCATGACGCCAAAGCAATTGACAATGCTACCCGGCCATCGGTCTACCTCTGAACATCGCCGATGTGATAACGATGCTCTTAATTGGAATTTACTTGATCATTTATATGCTTAAAATGGGAAGAGGACACATTGGTTGTTTGGCAAGTGAAAACTCGTCATATGCAATAACGCACTTCTATAAAACCATTGAAATAAAATGGCCAATGACTAAGTGAAGTAAAGGAAAAAGAAAACTGGTTCAAACTAAAGCTAGAATAAAAATGGCACTCTGCAAGAGTGTTACGGCCAGTGTAAATCCTAAGGAGAATCTCATGAGACCAAAGTACAGCCCAAGACAGAATTCTGGTTATTGGCAGTTACAGAACATGCAAGTTTGCTCCGTGGAAACCAGCGTGTCCTTACCCTTTTCCTGTACAGCTTCAAGAACCTGTCCTTGAGCTCTATGAAGGTGGGCGTCACACAAGTGTTGTTGGCCAAGGCCAACAGAGCGTGTGTGTGGCCCACAGGGGGCACTGAGCAAAGGCTGGTCTTCCAGCCCTCCTGGTTCCAGGAGACGAAGGGCAGCGATGGCTTTAATCTGTTGTGGAGGAGCAAAGGAAGGGAAGCCAGTCAGGTGGGCTGGTATCCTCCCACAAGGAAGCCCACTATGAGCTTCATAAATGCAGCATTTACAGCAAGATGCCTACAGGCATGTTAAACCTTAGCAAAGAGCCGTGGCAAAACAATATGAACTCTGTTGAATCAAAGATGCAGGTGAGTTTTTCCTTTTTCAAACGTCTGATCTCCATCTTGCGGAAACAGGCATGTTCATTCATATGGACTTTGCTTCTGTTGGCCAGTGTCCAGATGGGATGTCTTCAGAAATAGTGCTGAATGGCACAGTCATTAAATAACTACACCTCACTTTATATCAACACTACTCAGTGAATGGCCACATTATTTCTAAGTGGTTGGCAAACGTAGTTGGGCGAGGGGTTTTACAGCAGGTCGCTTTCACCAGGAGTTCTAGACTAGGAGCATAGAGCCCACCTCTCAATGTTTCTGCGGAGGTCAGACACTTGCACATTGCCTCGGACAACAAGCGCGCAAGCCAGGTAGAGGTTGTGTCTGGGGTCTGCCCGGATCAGTTGGTGGTCCTTGCTGAAGGCATCAGTGAACATCTGATCTAGTCTGAGCAGTAACACAGCAACACAAAACACGTGTTGGGATCACTCTTACCAATAGTTCAAGATACGTCCACATAACATACAATCACCCAATTTCTTCCTGGAAAATTACTAGAAAGCCTGATTTGCATTGCGTAGATATAGTATAGTGGTCTAGTAAAAATTAACCAGTAAAAATTTGCCATATATTTTAGCAATTTTTACTAGACAGGTTTTACAGAACAGTTGAAGAATCTTTCAGATTAATACCAATAAGTGCTATAAATTTTTTCTGAACCAGTTTTATACACTGGAAACAATCTATAGGAAATTCAAAACAGTATACCATTATACACTATATTGCCAAAAGCACTGGGACGCCTGCCTTTACAAGCACACAAAATTTAATGGCATCCCAGCCTTAGTCCGTAGGGTTCAACATTGAGTTGGCCCAACCTTTGCAGCTATAACAGCTTCAACTCTTCTGGGAAGGCTGTCCACAAGATTTAGAAGTGTGTCTATGGGAATGTTTGACCATTCTTCCAGAAGCGCATTCGTGAGGTCAGGCACTGATGTTGGACGAGAAGGCCTGGCTCGAAGTCTCCACTCCAATTCATCTTACTGTAAAGGAGGCAACCTATCACGGTACCACGCTTGAATTCACTGAGCTCCTGAGCGCGACCCATTCTTTCACAAATGTTTGTAGAAGCAGTCTGCATGTCTAGGTGCTTGATTTTATATACCTGTGGCCATGGAGGTGATTGGAACACCTGAATCCAATAATTTGGAGGGGTGTCCCAATATTTTTGGCAATATAGCATATATGCTACTCAACAGGTGCACTGAACTGCAATGTAGCAGACTAAAGGAAACAAAATGTCATGCAGAAAGTGTGGTGAGACTGACTATTTTACCCATCCAAGGAAACAAATCAAAAGATATGTGCAAATATTTTGCTCCGTAAGATCTTCATCAGTGCATCAGAGTGTGAGAGACAATTTGTTTCCTTAGAGCTTTAGGTATGAAGTCTCAATTATCATGGTAACAAGAGCAACATAAGGAACATCAGAAAGTGATTTTTCAAGCAAAAATTACCAAAATTCTATAAACCGTATAAAAAGTAACACTGAAATTAGAGGACCTCCTGGTTGGGATGCTGACATCTGCCAGCGTGTAGAGCGGGGTGAGACTGGAGACCAGGTAGTGCAGGCGTGGAAATGGCACCAGGTTCATTGCGATTTCGTTCAGGTCCATGTTTAAAGATCCATCAAAACGAGCAGAGCTATGAGGTGACAAAAAGAAAAACAGACTAGAGCTTGCAGCTACAGAGAAAACAGAATAAGGGCCACCAAAACCACAATTTCTGTGTGTAAATCATGCTCTTAAAATCCAGTTTCAAACAACAGGACAATGAATGGCACTAAGTGTCTTCTTTACGCTTAGACCAAGTGATATTTGCATCACATCTTAAATATTCTTCAACAGACACGGGAATATTTTCTTCAGGTGAGACAACAAAATTATGTAAACACAGCAAATGCAAGGTCGCCCCCAGCACAGATGTTAAGCCTTTTGCATTGACAAGCAGGCCGCAAGACTTGTCCATTGGTACCTAGTCAGATTAAGTAGCAGGTTTGCCACAATGTTATTCATGGCATCAAAGGGCTTCTCTGTTCCGCTGACTCCTCCATGGCTTGAGATGACAGTGCTGTCCTTCTTTATCATGTGACCCGGCTTTCCAGCCATGAGCCGTATTTTATTTACAATGTCAATCAGGGACTGGAGGCAAAGCAACAGAGGGACAAATACACCAAGCTATAACAGTTGCTGTGCATGACACTGACAAGAAAGGATCTGACAAAACATTTGATTTAAAAAAAAAAAAAAAAAAAGGCTCTCTTGACCAAAAGAGACACTCACCTGGTTCTCCACAGGAAGCACGCAGTCTGCATGCTCAGTCAGCTCCTGCATGGCCAGCACGCTGTTGTAGGGGGATGTAATGACATCATCCTCAGTAGAAGGATACACAGAAGTCACAATCCTGTAGACATCAGGGAACTCCTCCTCCAGCAGATCCAGCACATAAGTGCCCAGGCCAGAACCAGTCCCTGGTTAACATGTATGCAAAAATTTAAGTCTTCTAACATAAAGAAAGAAATTAATGCATCACCTAATCATCACAACTGTGATAATATTTTTGCTATTACAGTAACACACACACACACACACACAACATGTTTTACAAGCCCCACCTCCACCCATGGAGTGGATGAGAAAGAAGCACTGCAGGCTGTCACATCTCTCCGCGGCTTGACGCAACCTCTCTACCACCTGTGCCCGGCATGCTGGCCCATACACTCGGTGCCCTGTGGCCCTGTGTGGGGAAATATGAGGCACATCACTCTCTCTGCCACAGCCTTACTATGGTCTACTTAGCTGACAGCGAGCGAGTTCCCCATAACCAGATTTCTGCAAAACTTCAACAACCTGTATACATACAGTACTTAAAAAAAAAAAAAAAAAAAAAATCAAACACTGTAAATATAACACACACACACAAAATCAAGCTGTTAATAATCTTGCCACTCAGTCCTTCACATCTATCGAAGCCGCTTTCTGCAAGTATGACAATAAACCTTTTACTGACAATAAACTCCTTTATTGCCGAAAAAAGGTGACGCATCTAAAACCACCACATATTTCTATACCCGAGACACCTGAGAACAATAGCTGTTGCTATTTGGCTAGCGAGTCATTAGAAAGACAAATCTATACAAGCTCTGACTAACAGCGAGCTTTAGGCACCACAGAAAACACAAAAAGCCCGGGGTTAAACAATTGTGTGTCAGACCATACAATATCCATTAATTTCACTTTACTCAAACATAGGTCATACACAAGTCCATTTTATAACCTTCTTAGATAATATCAAAGCGTGAAAAGGTAACCTTTTGTTCCACAGAGTTGAAGTGACAAAGCCGATCAGCGTGGCAAGTACCACCCTTGGGCACTCAAGCCAAGTTGTCTCTCACCAGTTGTTCCCGGAGCCGGACACACCGGCGATGAGCTGTGTGCTATCAAACACATCTCGCAGGGGCCCCTGTAGAATCTCATTCACGACACCTTCTTCCGTGTCAATAAGCACAGCCTTCTCGGAAAAGAAAAACAGTGCTGTTTCAGTGTGCAACTGGCAGGGTGTATGTGGTTACATACATACTTAGTCTGTTTTGACAAGATCTCTGTGAATCATAGCCACTCACTCTGGCTTTCAGGCATCTGATCTTTCCACCAGTGATGTCATTGTTCTCTCCATCACTCTTCCTGGACCACAAAAAGCAAATAAATAGAAAACCACATGCAAGAATGCAAAACACCTTAATTAAACAATAGCATGAAGTGGATTTATTCTAAAATTACCTTGTGTCAACATTTCTAAAGAAGCTACTTAATGCTTCATCATAGACTCCTTTCTGAAAAATAAAACCAGTCAATACAAGTGAATTACCTAAAAGCAAATACAAATCCTAAAAAAACGCTTTGAACGTATGGGGGAAACAGCCTTCTGATTATTTCTTAAAGAAACCAAAATTTATTTACTTTAAAACACTATGAATAATTAATGTAAGATGTAACTGTTGATACATTTCTTAACCACTGGATAGCACTGAAGACTGAATTGAGGAAAAGTGTCATTTGTAATTATGAAACAGTAGCTTGCATGTTTGACCGGCTACTGGTCAAATGCAGCTCTGTAAACCCTGCCAAATTTTACTCACTTTGTTAACAGAAGCATGTTCTCTCAAAGCCAAGTCCCAGAATCTGCAGCCAATCTGATTGCCACACTGTCCAACTTAAGAAAATCATGTTATAAACACAGTTTCATAACAGCCATTGTTAGGATAATAAGTTCAAACGTTTGTTATTAAACAGGAAGATTGTGGCTTTCGTTTTCGGACACTGCACCTGAAGACACCTTAATATCTTCGGATCGGTTAAATACTGCAGTGGGCTTTAACTCGCGCAACAAGTGAAACAAATTCTTATGTGGTTCAGTTGCTGTTGTTCTTTGCACGAGTTAAAAAAAGTTAAAGATAATAAATAAGACTACAATTTTATATCAAGACCATTAGTTAACGGTTACACCTGACAATTGTACCTGTGCAGGGGTACATTGTATTTCAAATCGAACTATGTTTCACTGCCTTACCTTGCACTATAATAGACTGTGTCATCTTTCGCTAGCATAGTTGCTAAAACAAATGAAACCAGCATTAAAATATTTCGTACAACGTGTTAAATTTCATTTAAATGTCAGGATATAATTCTTAGCTAAAACGATAATGAAGTCTCAACATATTTAACGCCTGCCAGGTAACCACTGGATACCACCGAAGCTGGTAACAGAAGAAAAGAGTCCTTTGTTGATGACGTTTATTGGAACGAAACCGCCAAAATTTAACTGGACGACCGCGACCGTCTTGAATGTCGATTGGTCGAAGTGTATCACACGTGATTCATTAAGTAAAATGGGTTGTACGTTTGCGCGCTAGATGGCGATATAGTCATACATTTAAATTGTGTTCAGGTTTCAGTAGGCAGGTGAATTCTGAAAGCCAGCCTACCGTCATGAAATATGCTTGCATTTTTGTAACATATGCACTCAGTTAAATAGGATTCAAATTTATGCAGTCATAAATCAGCATTGTAAATAAATTGTATTAAACCAGCCGCCGTATGAATTCTATTGAATATTAACCGTCAGGTCGGAGCCAGAGTTTTCACAATGGAGTGGCCAGGTTAGACACGGTAATTTTATGGCGTGGCAATTATTTCTGATGTTATTGACATGACCATAAAAACTATGGCTTTTTGCTGTCGCCCTGCCACTCGTCAACTGACACTGAAATTTGTTATTTGCCTTGAGCTTCCTACTATATTTGGAAGTATACAGAATTACGCATTTTTTGTTTACTTAGAAAAAGGTCTCCTTATGGTCTGTCAACACAAAAAGACATAAGCAACCGCATACAACGTGTTTATTAGATTGTGCAAAAATGTGTAGTAAAAAAGCTATGCGAAAAAGATACACTTCATTAAAATACACTGCGGTGTTCAAAGCCACAAAAACATTGTCACGTTCTTTTCATGAATAACTAGACAATAGTTTGCTAAGGGATTCGGAAAACAAACACCAATTGAGCGGGAAAGCTGCTTAAAATCAAACAGAACAGACAGTACCCGCACTTGCTGTTATCATTCGAAAATAACATAAATACCAAATCGTACAAATTTGTGTTGGGCCGTTAATTTTTGCTCTCAGCAGGACATTTCATGGATATTGCATTATTATATATTCATCAAACCTTCCATTCAGACGACTGATTTGTATTACAAAGTAATGTCTTAACAGAACTCGTACCCCCCACACCAAAAAATAAAAAAATAAAAATAAATAAAATAAAAAATCTGCATGTTTCATGGAGGACATTGAAATGTCTTGTAAATCAATTACATTAATTTGGTCGGATTTTCAATTCAATTTTGAGGGGTTAAATAGATACTAGTAACTACATCAAAGGAACCAGGGTACAGTAGTGACAGTGCAGCCTTGTGTTCTTTGTTGTGTTGCTAGATGAGGCACTGTGTATTGGCATCAAGCAGCTGGACAGGAACCCACACTGACGGCTCCGCTGACCAGGGCAGCTTTGCTGAAGCTCACTGGAATCTCATTCACTACCATGTTCCTCATGCAGCCTGTAAATGGCCTTCTGCTTGCGAGCTCCTGAGGGAGCAGAGATGCTGTGGAAATGGGGTGGAAGGAGAGATATGTTTTAACATCTGAACACAGTGCAGTCTTTATTGTTGTATATATTTCAATTTATTTTGATATAGCTCCTTTCACAACACGATGTCTCAAAGTGCTTTACAGAGAGAAATGTCAGGTAATACAGAATTAACAGCAGGCAGATGATTAAGGTCAACGATAAAGTTAAAGCCAGACAACGGAGGAGAGGAACCAAAAACTTCAGTGATGAGGAAAAAACCTCTGAGGGCCCAAAGGTAATTTAGTAATACATACAGTATTACTCTAAAGAGGATTTCATATTTTTCAGTAAGACTGTTGTGTTCTCTTATATTTTAAATCTAAACTTGTTTTTTAACACACACCTGGGGTGAAGCAGTTTGTCACCGAAGAGGCTGTCCAGTGCTGTCACGCTATGCATGAGACTCTGACAGCACTGGGCAGCCCCTTCAGTGACAGACTGCATCACCCCAGGTGTGTAAAAGAGTGTCATCGCAGGTCCTTTCTCCCTGTTGCTGTTAGGCTGTACAATCAGCTCTGCTCCCAGTAGACACCACACACCTACAGAATGTGAACTGTAAATATTTTATATCTGTTGTGCAATATATTTCTATGTGCAATCTGTTTGTAAAAATGGAGATTCTCTTTTTCACCCTTTTACTGTTTTTGTTTTTATGATTTGTCCTCACCACTTTGCTATACCCTTGCTGTCGCAACACTGATTTTCCCCATTGTAGGGCTAATAAAAAATGAAAGTGAAAAATTTGCTTTGAATGAAAGTAAATGGTGGGATTGCTGTATATTATAAATGGCATAATAGTTTTATTTAAGAGGTTCAATTTACCACAATTCCCTAGAACTTGCTAAAGCCTGGTAAGACTATCACATGAAGTCCAGGTGAAAGATCAGGGGATTCTCCTAGCTGGAAAGTCTGAAATGTCTGTTTTTTTAACTCAGCAGAAAAACCCTACAGTCCAGTATGTTGTGAAAGTCATGATTACCACTGGTTAGGCCAGAGAAGTTACATGGAGAATAATCTATAAATATTGCAGACTTGTCACCAACCTGGGGCTCCTCCAACAAATACAGGGGTCTTGGAATCCACAGCCCTTGGATTAAGAGGTCCTACAACATGGTTCACCTCTGAATCCACGTCCAGTTGTACAACATTCGAGTCTCGGATCACTGTGTACGGAATATGTAGCATGTTCACAGTGACAGGGAAAGGAAGAGAGAAAAAGGAAATGCTCATGTGAAGATCTGGGCCATTTGTACAGTCTGAAAATCACTTATAGGAACACAAATTTTCACATCCTCAAGTTCCTTTTTTCTCCTGTTGTCCTACCTATGATTTTGTGCCACCTGCCATCACAGATTCCTTGTTTGGGAGACACTCGAGTGGAGAACTCTTTCACACCGTTGTTTACTATGACTGCAACCTTTGGAGAGGAATTTTGCGTCATGGAAAAATCATAGTTTCTAAGGACGCAGACATGCAGGATATTGATAGCTCTGTGTCATCCTTTTGTGCTTGTGTACATGTGTGTCAGGGTGACCTGTGGTTTACCTCTCCTCTGTCAGCGTGTATGCTGAGGTAATCCCTTGCACTGCTGTACACATAAAGCAGAATGCCAGATGCCACACGGGGTCGAACTTCTAGAGCCAACTCGAATTTCAGCCCGAGGTTGAAGGAGTCGTCTGAAGACGATGACAAAAAAATAAATAAATAACTGTCCATCGATCAGCTCCCCTCAGCTGACCCCTCCTCTGGTGCCTCTGGTTGGGAATGTCTGTCTGTGAGCTCAAGCCACAGATGCATGTGGGTGGGTGAAACTGAGACAACTGCAGCAGGGTGTGAAATCACTCAGCACTTATTCCACAGCTGCAGCCCTCGTCTCCAGACCCAGGGACCTCAACAAATCTCCTCTGCTCCTTCACCGTATGTTCTCCACGTTTCTGTCTACTGTGGCTTTACATATCCACAGAGTTTATGTATAAATCTGGCTTGTGTCTTCTGTGCACATGAAGATGAAACATTTCCATGAAAATGTTAGGTGTTGGATAACATGAAATGTTGAAGAAGATTTCCAAAGCAAAAATGCAAATAAAATTTACCTTAGCTACAATGACTTCCATATTAATACAGTGTTCTGTATATGTAATGCTTTGACTATTTGAATTCAGTTTGAATGTTTCACTTCATTTGAGAAGAGTCTTGGATGTTTCCACATCCTGTTTTTGCACACCAAACAGTTTACGATTCTCTGAGGAGGATATGGAATTAATTCCCTTCTGGCAAGGAGATAGCGGCATATTACCCAAGACCACGTATCCACCCTGCTCTGAGAAATAGGTCCCAGCTTCAGAGGGACCTTCAAAACAGGCTGTGACCCCGAAGGTCTGTGTGGCAGATGACAGACTCTGGCCATCCAATTGGAGGTTCCTTACACAACCCACAAAGCTGTACACTGAATTCCTCTGGGGAGTACAGAAAGTAGGCTGTCAGTTTGTGTAGAGATACTGCAAACAGCTGACAAAGTGACCTAGCTGGACTTGTTAAAGCCTGTATTCCTGTTGGGGCATGTATTTAACTAAATTACATATCCAATATATTTGAATAGGTAAACTGTAAATATCGGAAATATTGTAGACCGCTCTAAGCTATGATATCTGATAGAATTTCGTAAGCAAATTAATACTAAGACATTGTGGAAATTGCTAAGGCAGGAGATTCATTCTTCACAGCACAACTAAAGCCATAATAACGCCAGTGCTGATTTTAGGAATTCTAACTTGAAAAACAAGTAAAACACTTAGCACTTGCTGCCTATTTTACTAGCTAGCTGCTGTGTGCTTGCAAATGTACCTGGATATTCTTGTGTGCTCTGCCTGGCGGAACCCCTCCCACAAATAGGGGTGCGCTGACGTGCCAGGAGACGTTGGAGGTAGGCGCTCGCTCCTCTAGCACCTTCAGCCCATCAATTACAAGTCGGCCCACGCTCCCGTCACGAGTGAAAATTACCTGGAGTAAAAGGAGACAGAACGTGTTACAGATAAGGAGAATCAAGGCCAAAGGAACAGCTGCCTGAAGCGTGCTGTGACACACAACAGAATCTGCCGTACATTGTGCCAGGTGCCGTCATTAAGCCTGCCCGAACTTCTGATCCTGATCTTGTGCTGGTCCTCGTTGAAAGTGTATACCAGCTTCCCTTGGGCCAGGAAGAGGGCCATGTAGTTGCTCTCCTCTTTGTCAGACACATAGAAGATCAGCCCAAAGGATGAGTTTGTTTTCAGAGAGAGAGATATGTGGGACCTGTAGGGAAGGCCAGTGAACACGTGCATAATTTACATGTTTCTGTCTCTGGTGGCTGTTACTCAGTATGTGCTGTTTGGTACATCTGTGAGTTCCTGCTTTACTGACCTTACATTAAAGGATTCTGGGATGTCCGTGTATTCCTGACGGCTGTTGCTGGTGCCCCCATAATGGTAGGCATGTTTGGTGGCTTGAGGCTTCTCAGGAAGATAGCAGGTTTTGCCTTCTGTTGTGATTGGTGCCAGGAGGTCATTTTGCAGATCTCCTGGACCTTGAGAAAGACTAGACTGATCCCTGCTCACCTTTTATAAAGGAGACACAAACCATTTGCAATTAAGTGAATGATAATTAATTAGCTCTACATAATTCAAAAAAGTGCCATGAAACATATTACCCAGTGAAGAGCATTGTAAATGCATGTAAAGACAAAACACGAATCAAGGTAGAGGTTTTACAATAATCCTGACAGGCCTGCTTCTGTCTCCTCTAAGAACACGATATTTAGATGATTAACACACTAATAATAAAGAGTGAAACCAAATGTTTACATGTTTACATGCCCTTCCTTTAGAACTACACTGAACTGCTAAGTGTGAGACACAGAATATGAATCTGAGACTTCTTGTAGATAATGGAGTTCTGTCATTTGTATTTATCACCTGTACCTGGCTACAGGGGAGAAGAGCAGAAGGTGCACAAAAATAAAACAGTAACAAATAATAAATTGAGAGATGATTATAAAATTGTGCTATTAAACATGTAACACATAAAGAAAATGTGAAAAGTTAGACACAAAATGCCATGCATAATAAAATAATTCTGACATTCATTGGGATCATACAGTTCCACTTTTCTCCTACCTTTCTAGTCTCGCTGTGCTGGCTTCGGGCAGAACTTCTGCCTGCTTTGAGCTGTAAGGCCACTGGTGGCTTCTGCACAGGACAGTCCTGGAAGGAAACCTGGACCTTCTCAGAATACCTCTGGAAGTCCTCCATTTCAATGTCCCTGTCCTGCCTGGGGAGAGAACAATTATGTGTGTCAGAACAAACCCCTGTCACATGTCCACCATTAGCATCCCGGGAATTGCAAATCATTACAGATATTGCCACCTTGAATGACAGTTCCTCAGAAGCCATAATTCCCTGTTATTGCAATTAAAACATTTTGCTCTAAATGTCAGATGGTACCATTAACTGCTTTTGCATGCAGCAAATATGCCATTATGTATTTGTGCACACGCAGTGAAAATGCCATTTATAACTCTCCGTAAGACACGTTTTACACCTCTTGGCTGGATAGTGTAGCTCCACTAACTACAGTGATCCTGGAATAGCAGGAACCCTGACGGACCTGGTGGTCTCACACCAATACGAGTCGCACACCTGCTGATGTAGGCATAGCTGATGCAGCCAGTGAAGTTCTGGATGCTGCTGCTGGGGGAGCCTCCAAAGTAGAAGCTTCTGGAGGAGGATGATGATGTTCCCTGAGACGACAATGCTCGATTTTTCTGCTGCTTGTCCTTGTCATCAATGACTAGTTGATACCTAATGCATACATTCAACAGTCAAATAATGTAGACCACAGACAATATCATAAGTATAGGACATATTTCAAAAGCTGGGAGAAACAGCTTAGTGGGACCCCGTATTTCTAATGTGGGTGGCCATTTATTTTTAATTTTGGAAGGACACGTCTACCTGTCTACTCTGATCCCATAGATAATACTTTGTTTCACAAAATGTGGTAAACCATTGGCTGTTACTGCTGATTAAACGTTCAATACAAAATAATCAGATTTTTTTGGAGTTTTTAAAATATACATTATACATTTGCTACCCAGGTAGAAATGTGGTGAAGATATGAATAAAATAGTTGCTCTTGCAGCATAAATAACATACAAATAACGTATGATTAAGGAAAATGACAGTCTGAACACCAATGGCAGAAGTTGGCTTTACTTGCGATTGGTCACTGAAGCCACCAGGAAATGAGTCCGCCCATCATTGTAACGCTTCTTTTGAGACTTTATTTCGGCTCCCATGGAGTTCAGCATGACAGCTCCATTGTCCATTGAAATGGAGAATACATGATCCTGCAATGACATCCAATGCTAAGTTAATCACTGTCATACATTAACACAGAGCTGGAGATTATGAGAACATAATGTCTAACCCCATCGCTGTGGTGGAACATCAAGCCACTGGGTTGCAGTGTGCGGAAGATAAAGCCTCCCTCAAAGTCCTCAAAGGGGGATATCTTCGCTGAGGAGCCCAGGTAGCTCTGTCCACTGAAGTAGGCTGTACGCGACATCTGTCAAACACCCAAGAATCATGGTACACTTTCATCACACCTGCTTGTGATGTTGTACTTCAGGAGTCTTTATAAAGGTGCTGTACATACAAAGAACTCCTCTGGGCAGCCGCTGCTGATGCCAATGGTTCCAGGCTCTTCCAGCAAGTTAAAGTCCTTCCTCTGGAACTGGAAACCCTTCACACAGCCTCTGAGTCCCACCAGTGAAGAGAGCTCTGGCCTAATGAGACACCCACTGACCATTAGTCATTTAGCTTCCAGCAGCATGAAATGTTCAAAATCTGAGTCAAGTACTGTAGTGTTATTGAGTTAAGCATTATAGTGTTACTGTTACTGTTAACACTTACTCTGACTGCCCTGTCATAAAGCGTCCCTGTCTTCCTGCAGTCTCAGAGACCATCACAACTATGCAATTGTGAAATGTCAGCCATGGTGAAAGTTAAAACTTGTAAAACAGTTTTTCATTTCACAGTTTCTTGTAAAAACACACTGATTACATGCAACAATAGCTGCTTTAAAATTGTCAATTGTTTTATAGTATGTGAGACTGGACACTGCCAGACCGCTTCGCTGTTTTTGATAGAGCTTTTCCACTGGCACGGCTTGCCGTTCTATATTGTGCTGAGAGAGCACAGTTGTGCGAGGTGCAGTACAAGTTGCTATTGCACTGAGCAGGTAAAAAGCATTGTTTAAACTGGTGAAGGGCTGTTTCATCTTATACTCCAGCAGTAACGAAGACAGACAATGACACTGTATACTAGCTTTTCAGCACGGAAGACCATTTCATGTGAAGCATTTAATGTGATTGATATACAGACATGTAGTTCTTAAAAACAAAATATTTATGGAAGAAATTTACGACACAAAACTTTGTTTAAAAACTTTGGAAAGTGCCTTTTCAAAAAATTCCAAATATGTGCAAAGCTCAACTCAATGCATGCGCTAGCCTGCACACCTGGCCTAGGTGAGAAGCTGCCTATTTTCCTTGTCTGTTTAATGACAATTGTATGTGAACTTGGCTTTTCCATATCATTTGGGGAAATTCCAACATGCGCAATTATTCCAGTTATGTAATACGCTGCAGAAGAAATAAAATACGTCTGTTGGAAACTGTCTGTGTATATTGACATTGTATTGCACTATATTGACATGTATTTGTATTGTTTTTCCATGTGGACACCCCCCAGACAGCTAAATTAGCAGATGTGTCCTAAAATACTTATTTTTTTACACAGACCCTTTCACATTACACTGTATTTTCATCTGGCCAAACCGCTGAAAGTACCCATACCTCTTAATTATGTTAATTGCAGCGTTACAGTATGTGTTAATAGTTTGCAGGCATATAGAGATTTACCGGGCTTTTTTGAAGAAAATATATATAACAACAGCAACTAACTCGATTACACAATACTATCACTTACCACTCTCCCTCTATGTAATACTCCTGACACCAAAAATTCCTGCACACTCTGAAAACAGAGCTATTGCAACACACCAGTTTTTGCATGCCTTCTACCTTGAATTGAACTTAAAGCTAAACAAAAAACTACACTGGATTCACTTGAAAATGAAAACTGAGCCTGCAGTCCAGCAAACAAGAAACAGAAGCATCCTGGCCAATCACTTCACTGTAACGCTGAGAAGCTCATTTGAGGGCAAAGTCTGCCACAGTATAGTTTTGTTGATAGGGTACAGTACAGTACAAGTCAGATAGAAGTGCAGTGGAAAAGCTCCCGATGGGGTATTGTATGCTAAGGCATGGTTAATGTGTGGCAGTGGTGTTATGGCGTTATATATGCATGGGGATAGCTTTGCTTAAGCTGAAATGTTGTCAATGTTTACACGTGAGAGAATGCGGTTAAACCTCTGACCTAGACAGCAAGACACTGGACGGTGCTCCACCAATGTAAATATCTGAGAATGGCAATGTTTTCTTCTCATTCTCCATTGATTTCACATGGCTTCTATCAACCAGGAGAATTATCTTCTTTGAGTGATGATAAATGATTGATACCTGGGAAGCAGAAGGATTCATAATGAGACAGCCCAAACATCTTTACCATGCTTTTATATATCATCTAGAGGTATCATCTACTGAGACCGGTAAAGATTCACCACCACCTCAAAAAATAATGACACATCTGTTCACCTCATGGTATCTTGCATCATTGATCTGCAGCTTTGGTAAGTGGCTGTCCATGACAACTGGGCCGAGGCTAAACCCAAAATCATACATAATACGGAGGAAACCGTTTTTCAGTTCCAACACAAAGTAGTTGTCCTGAAATACAACACAGAAAGAAGATATACTGATATACTCATTTGCTAGCGTAAACATTCCCTGTTTAAACTAAATTTTTAATGGATTCTTAAAAGCAAAACTGATGTAACAGAAATAAATATATCAGTAAATACTATTCTTAGTTTTCTTTTTTGGTATATCCAATTTGTGATCACTGGTATCTTTCTAAGGGATGTAGTGATTTCATTGGAAATCTGTGATATCTTAAAAAAATAACTTTTGGTTTCTGACAAAGTATTTACCTGATTGACCATCAGGAAAAGGATGCCATCATTTACCACCGTTCGCACTTCAATGTCAAATCTGGTCACAATGCCAAATTTACCCCTCCTCTCAATGTTGTTGACAAGAGCGTAGCCAGTTCCATCAAATAGGTAACTGGCAACTCGACTTTGTGAGAAGGCGAACTTGTACCTTGGGAGAAAGATAACAGAGATGTGTAAAGGAATTGGAGTGTGTTTTCAGCAACAAAAGTGATTACATAAATGTTGAATTCCTGGCACACACAGGGGAAGCAGTCTATCCCTAGTCCTTATTAGCCTTTTCCTGACCCTGGACTTCTTCTTTGTTCGGGTGTTTAATGTTTTGCTGTCTTGGTTGCATGACAAAAAGTGAGGCCTTTAAGCCTTTCTAAGAGTGAAGATAATGGGAGGTCAAACTCTGCAGCTGGCCTTTAAGATCTGGAGTTAAGATGAAAGCTCAAGTGGCCCTTTGTCTAATAACCATGAGGAATGTGGATCTCGCAGGTGGAGCACCACTGAAATGACTAAATCTACAAAACATATAAACATGTTAGCTTGTAATTCACATAGTATGTTGCAAAGTACACTATGCAGAATTTTACGTAGTTAAGAGCAATACAAAATGTTACCCAGGTATGTCACAGGACATTGTTTAAACCTCTACGCAACAGTCAAGAGCTACAAACACTGTACATTTATTGTGCAGGTTGGAATACCACTGGGTGTAGTTACATTTCAGTGGTACAGTAAGGTCTATATGCATTTCAGCTAAGGCTACACCTCAACAGAGCTTCAGGTACCTCGGACACGGTGGGGTTGTAGCAATGTCCATTTTGTGTTTCTGCTTGAAGTGGTACAGACTGATGACATCGTTGTTCAGAGAGGCCAACTCAATACATCCAACAAAGGGGGGCAGGTTCAGCTTGGAGGGCAGCTAAGAGAGGCCATATTAAAATGAGACACATCAGTGCAATGCCCTCCTTCTTTACCATGAAAGATGACACCAGCAGCTCCCACCTGCACAGATCCCTCCCTGGTGACTGACATACCCTTATCCCCGGAGGGGTGCCGCCAAAAAAGAACACGGTATTGTGGGGGTCGAGGTCCAGCAGGGAGTCTGTGCCTGCTGCCTCACCCTTCTGAATGAACTTCTGCTCAGCGATGGAACTTTGGCTGGGCACCGTCAGGAACACCTTCCCATGTCTCCCCAGCCTGAAGCAAAAAGGGGGTTTGTGGAATACTGGGTGAGTGGGGGAGACTACTGGCATGCTGTGAAAGGTGTAGACGACCTACCTCTCGACTCTGACCAGGGTGAAGAAGGAAGGCCATGTTCTGACGGGCTTGGAGCTTAGTGAGATTTCCACATCTTCACCACCGAGGTTGTAGACATAGACCAGACTGCCCTTCTTAATGGCAAGACCCATGTAGTCTTTCATTCCCTGGAAACAGATGAGTATGAAAAGTCATACACAACATTCATAAAAAACAGGCTGTGTGACAGTGCGCAAACAATCCACTTTTAAACAATACTTAAAGTGAAAAAAAGACAATGAAAACCTTTAAAACGTTTTTAAAATGCAGTATAAAGTTTGCAATGAAACACAAAGCAGCTAAGTGGATTTCAAACTAACGGTGGTGGTCTTGGTCAGAAAAATTGTGAATTCATGAAAACCGCCCACTCAGGACTTATGTAAATGATCCGTGACTTAAAAAGTGCTGGCATACAATTGATGTGCTCATCTCATGGAAACCTTTGAAAAGGCCACTGTCTGCGCTAAACAACTCGGTCTCCAGTTCACACGATTACACCAGACTACAGAGCGGAGCAAGCCACCGCTTCCCTTTGATGTCAGTAGTCCTTGGTGGGAGGGGGGATCATTCTCCCAAGTCTGAATAGACCATCTGGAGTCTGAGGCACTTTCTTTCTCATGTCACAAAAAAGCGACTCCGCCCTCTGTGTGGCAACACAACTTTACCCTCTAGGGGCTTTATCAACGTGAGCGAGCAGCACCCCCCCTTACATTTTTGTCACCCAGGTAAAACACTAGGCGGTCCTTGATAGGCTCCTTTTCTTGGTCCACCTTCATGTACAAGTTGACAGAAGTGACTGGCTTTAAGTCTTCCAGATTCATGGGGGGGTGCACCTCGACCGACGACTGACCGTTGAACTTCATGGATACCTGAACCTTGGAGCACACAGAAGGACTCAAGAATGTTACAAACAGACAATCAAAAATGCAAACAATTTATGTTTGTGTAAACATCTTTTGCTTAATTTCCTAAAATATTGCACAAACAAATAAATACCGAAATGCTCCTAAGAAGGCACAGCATACAACAGACAATATAAACAGTACAGCATGGTCCCTTATGGCCACTCTAGAAACTGGCTTTAGTTCCCAGAATGCACCAGACGGAGGACCACAGAATCACTTGCTTTATTTTTATGAAAACACCAAAACTGCAGTTGGCTGACCAAATCTTTCAGTGGTGCAGTCATGAATGTTTTTAAAGATATTTTAATTACAACAATAATACGTGTAATTTATATAGTGTTACAAAACCAAGGTCCCTTAAACATGCCCAACAGTTGACACACCTGTGAGATGTTGAGTTGACACACCTATCCAAATCCTGAGGCGAAGCATGCTCTATGCCTAATGAGCCAATGTTGAGCTCTTTAAATGTTTGATACATAACCATTGGTTAATTTGTTTTGCCATTTGGCATGTCCTCACTCTGGCTGCATTGGTCTGACATGTTTTCATCTAGCAGTGCCTGTACTTCTGTTCTGTTCTGCACAGTCACATTGCATTCAGACTTCCAGCATTGCATTGTACCTTGTTGGCCACGCTCCTGGCTTGTGCTATGAGTTCTCTAATACGCATAATGTTAGTGGAGACGTTGGTTGCCGGCTTCTTCTCCTGTACCACCTTGAGTTTGCTCAGCAGCTCTGGCACAATCTCTGACAGGTTTTTCACTGTAGACAATGAATAAAACATGGATGCCACTCAGAGCTGGTCCATTTGGAGAAAGAGGGTACAAATCAAAGTCACACACTGAAGTGGCACCTGCTTCCCCGGCACTGACGACAGCCTGGTCATAGGCAGCAGTGGAGTAGTCATTGTTCTTCATATTCCGGGACCACTCTTCCACCCTCTTGGCTATAGGGCTGACGCTCAGAAGGACCCCCGCTGATTTGTTCAGGGTCTGCTCTGCCACCTCCCTTGCAAACTGCAGCCTCTGTGATGTCCTGCCTAGAGTGAACAGACATTGAGGCACCAGCAACATAGTGACATAATAATGCTGTCACTCAAACTAAACTAAATAAACTCAGTGAGGAACGCTAAACCACACAATGAATGTTTGACAGGGCCAATACTCAAATTATATTGACACATACAAAGGCATAAGCACGTACGATGACTTCACACACCTTATATCCATTCATGAATAGAAAAAAGAAACAAGTTTACACAACAGAATTACCTTTTCCCATTGTGCTCAAATCGTTTTTAAGAGCAGTCACCTTGTTTTCAGCCTCTCCCAACATCTCTTTGGTCTCATTAATATATTTATTGTTGTCAATGACTGTAGGTTCCAGTTCTGACAATGATAATGCATGTAAAACAAACAGAAATATTAACATGTTTTATTCCAGTTGAAGGCAGTTTATTAGACACACACACCTGAATGCTAAATTACTGAAATACGCCCTTGTACAGTATGAAAAAAAGCAGAAATAATAACGAACTTAGCTATAGTCAGTGTTAAAGTTACTAGCCACACTTCCTGTGGGACGCTGCAGATGTGCTTGTCTAAAGTGTTGTCAGCGTTAGCAATGTTTTTGTGGTCTGCCTGTAATTTCTCACGTCCCACTATTCCACTTAAATACCTTGTTTAACCTTTAATACAGTTCTTGCTAATTTTTTATACTTCTTACCATATTTCTTATTTTATCTGATGTATAAAGCACTTTAGTCAACTTTCAGCTGTTATATAAAGTGCTATATAAATAAATGTTGATGGATTGATTTATTGTAACGTCAAATCCACACAGGCACATAACAGTCAACCTATCAGGACAAAACAGAAGCGCTGCTTTGTTTTGTAAAACAAACTGCAGCAGCATGAAAAAGTATACTTTACCGGCTTGTTTTGATTGTATGGCGATCGATTCCTTCAAAATGTTGTTACTTTCTGCTTTTAGACGGCCAAGCTGAGTGTTGATTCCACTAACGGCCTTTGAGGAAGAGGTAAATGGGTAGATGTCGGTACAGCAGGCGAGCAAACAGACATGTATTATCACAGCGTACAGCAAGAGCTCAGTGACCAAGAGGTTAATTAGAGATTAAAAACAATAATGCAGGTGCTTGAAAGTGTAAGTAAAGAACAGCTGCACTTTGATAAAAAATGCCTAGGATTTACTACTCGATGTTAGATGCTGTAAGAAGACAAGAAGATGTTTATTTATACCTCTTATTTGTTAATATTGCATTAGTCCCTTCTCTTGAACATGTTAAATAACCAAATTTGTACATACTCAGGCAAAAATTGACGGATAAACATCTTTCCCGACAGTATTCTTACGTCTCACAACTTACATCAACAGCTCTGTCTGCCGAGCGAAGGCTTGCCCATCCAGTGACGTTGGCCTCCTCAACATACTTCATAATATTTTCATAAACGTTGGATGCCTCAAGTGCTTTTCCTACAAAGCCGTTGGCATCATTTCCTCTCAGGTCCCTGGGCAGATAAAAACACGTGTGAGCTCAGTGTCATGTATAAGTTACTGTCACACCCCACAACAGTGGCCTCCTAAACAACAGTTCTCTGGGTTCTAACACCAGGACAGCTGACATTGCCATTTATAGAAGACAAGCATGTTGTGCGTTCACATAAAGCCAAAGAATACAAACCTAATTTAAACTCAAGGGCACACTTAAAAATTGATGGACTCAGGGCCAGTAGCACAATAATGTGCATGTATATACAACATTTCTATTAAGTACCGATTTTACAGTGATCAAGGGGAAGCACATTTTCAAAGATGCCAAGCAGAATCCAGATTAACCTTGTGCATTTTAGCATCTAAACAAAGACCACAACTAAAACCTAGCTACGGAATATAATGTAGGAATATAACCTGAAAGACTGTTAACATGGTTGATATGCACTAGGATTATGTAGTCAAACTGTTGTGTTCACCGTTCCAGTTGTTCTGCTAGGTTGAGCAGCTCTTGGGCATGGTCGGAGGCCCTCTGTACCAGATCCCTGTCGACAAGGGAGAGGTTCTCTGATTTATTCCGCAGGAGGCTGGCTGCACCGTCAATTGGAGCGTGGAACCCTTTCGCAGTCTGCACACACATAGACAAGAAGGCCATATTTGGGTCACTAATCTGCCTGAACTATAAGAGGAATCCAGAGCTCTCAGAAAATACCAGGGAAATACAAACACTGGAAAAGGAATAAAATTCTTCACTGAATTTTACTTGCATCCTTGGAGCAAAAAGGTGCCACTCCATAAGGTACTATGCTGGTCTGTATGGCCTGGTTTATACTTGTTGCTCACGAGAAGATGCTCCATGATGCTCCATAAGATGGACACCTTGCATGTCTAACATAGATTTGATGCGTTGTTGACGCAGTACACTCCAAATAAAGGAGAAGTGTTGCAATACCAGGAAAACCATCCATGGGGGTAGTACTGACAACTTTAGCTGTGAACTCAGCAGTGTAGTTGCTTATACGTTTCAACATGCCTGTTTCTTTTGAGGAGAAGGCTACTGAAGACGTGTTATGAACGTGGAGAATTTTATACTTTTGTTAAGATTACAACATTTAAAGGAGCTAATATTTCCTTTGCAGATTTTCTATAAGTGATGAAAAGTATTCCATCTAAATTAAGAATGGGGATTAAGGCACATGCAAATTTGGTATCTCTAATTACAGACCACTACTCGCTATTAATGACAGATGAAAAATGTAATCATTACTTTATCAATTACTTTGCCTTTTAAGGCACAAAGTGATAAAGTTTATCAATGACTTTGTCTTTAAAGAGTCCCTCTTTAGTTGTATGTTTTGTTTTAATGAGCATTAAACAGAACTTTTTCAGGGTATGGAGGAAGATGGCTAACATGCGGAACAGAAAGCTGTTCCTTGTCCACAAACAAAACAGTGGGGATCTCAATAAATTCGGTCAATTGTTCAAACGCCTGTGACTTTATGACAAAATGACTTTATGACATCTGAAAAACTTTTGGAAAAAAATTCTCTGTTTGGGTGAATAAAGTATATACAGTACAGATATACTGTATATGTTTAACATTTTTAATTGTGGTAAGTGTTGAAAAAAATGCTTCTAACATTAACACAAATTTACCAATTAATTGTTCTTGATATTCCATAAAATAATTAACACTACAGAAAACCAGTTTATAATACATATATCTAATTGGATATACTGGCAAGTGTGTTGTGACTGATGGCAAGTAAATTTAGAGCGAGTGATCAATAACTCTGGAAGGACATATAACTATTACCTTAGCCCTTACTTAAGCTGTAATACCAGTTACTCCCCCTAATGTCCTGGCTGATAAACTGGACACAAAAAAGTGCTTTTTAAAACTGTTTCAGTACAAAGAGCTTGGAAATATGCAAAAAACAGAGTAACTGCAACAATAATGGGGGCAGTTATGACAGCGATATTATGACATTGGCACGACTTTATGACTGAAGCAATTTCTTTAGAAAAATACAACATTTTTACATTTCAGCATTGTTCAGGCCCGACTTTATCCCAATCCCCACTGTAAAATGCACTCAGAATTTTTTTTCCTTCTTATCGAAATGACTTGTCATACTGCCCGTGGTGGACATAGCTTTTCATCCTCCACAGGATGTCAATTACACACAGAAGTATGTACAGCAGTGCCACTTGCGTAGCAGCACATGGTGTCACATTTGAGTATACATCTAGCCTTAGTGTACTACAGGATCATAACATAGTAACTGTAATTACAGTTGGTATTCGAGATTCTTAATACTCTTGATATACGTAACAGATGCCCTTTACCTGGACCATATTATTAATGTCATTAGTTGCATTCTTTGTGTCGATGATGAAGTCATGAGCCAACTGTAAGGTGCTGTTGACGTCCTCAGTGTTTTCCATCAACTTCTGCTGCAGAGCCTAGATTCAAGAAGTCACATGGTAGGGAAGAACTGCTAAGCGTCACAGGGTATCTACTTTGCATGCATTGAGAAGTGGGCTAGTTCTACACCTTGCTACCAAGACCATGATTTACTGATACTGAGGTACATGCAGTGATTTTTAGGCTATGACTGATGAGCCTGAGGTATAACCTTATTCCTATTCTGTCCATCCCAGTTACAAGAACCGTAAGGCCACCTCTTGAGATATGGAGCTGTTAAAATCCTGAAATGTTCTGTGACTATGTGACAAAGGGGCAGATGGGCCATTTCCTTTAACTGCTTCACAAACACCCCTCTCTTATTGCAAAGGGGGAAAGGCTCTTCAGTAGAGCCGTGAGATGGTGTCCAAAAGCGGCAATGAAAGCATGCTGACAGGAAGAGCTGTCCTGGACACTCTGAGCTCAGCTGAGGGAGACAGGAAGAGATTGGGAGTTACCTCGTTCCTGTGGAATTTCAGCAGGTTGGCTTTGTTCTTATCTTGGGTTTGACGGATAGAGCTCTGGGCATCCAGGAGGAGGTCCTGTGCTTCGGTCAGCTTGGAGGTGACCTGGCTGAGAATTTGCTGCAGCTGGGGGACACGTAATGAAGTGCTCACCAACTTCTTTTCCACCTGACGGATGCGCCTGAGGACTGGGTGGTTGACAAGAAGGAGCATGCAATCAGACACACGCACACACTCATGCACGCACACACACACATATATGCACACATGCCCACACACTGATGTTACATCTTTGTAGTTTTTTTGTTGGTGGGAAATCCTACTGAGCTTAATTAACTGTGAATTCAGGACCTCTAGCTGGGAAGAAGAAATTTTAGGTATCATTTTCTAAAAAAAAAAAAAAAAAAAGCAGAGGAACCTTTAAAAAACATTTGTTGGCTATATCCTCATACAAGAAAACGAATTCAGATGTTTGGTGCACTAACAGCGGTGCAAACACAAGTAAGCGTGTATGTGTATAATTAGAGCGGGTCCCTCACACACGCAGACAGCTGCTCACACAGCTGCTGCTGCTCGCTCCCTTGTACTCACGCTCGCCCCCTTGTACTCACGCTCGTGAGCGTCCTCCGACTCCTCTGTCGCAACTGGCTCAAAGGGGGCGAGCCGGAGCTCCCTCATTTTGACGATCATGCTCTCCGCCTCCGCCGTATTCTGTTGGGCCACTTCGGGACTCACGTCCCGGTGCGTGCTGTAGCGATCCCAGTCGCTCACCGTCTCTGCCCAGATGCGGGTACGAGCGGCAGATGGGTGTGAGTGGGAGTTAGGAGAAGCGGCGACACTGCAGACCTGCTGCATTTAATCCGTCTTTACCTTCTATCAGTATGTTGAGAGAAATCAGATTGCTGGCCAGCTCCTCTGCCAAGGTGAGGCTCTCTATGGTGTCCTCTTTTACTCTTTGTGCCAACAGCATCACGGAGCTTTCCTTCACCACAGAAATCGCAGTAATTATGAAGGTAATCCAGCCAACAGCTCCACTTTCTATTAAATGTAACAATAGATTCTGAACTTCTTGAGGAAAACGTGGGCTGGCACCACGCTGCTCTACCCTAGAAGCAGCTGTGGATGTTGTAAGAACCAGTCACCTGTACATTAGAACTATGTTGGGTTCCTGATACCTTTTCACCTAGCTCCTCCACATCCAAACGTTGAGCTGTTGATATGTCCTCCAGCATCTTTGTCTGTTTCCTCATCAGGCTGGATTTGTTCCTCCATCCCAAAAACTTGCTCTGTCACAATGGCAACATTCAATTAAAGTCATTTTAATATCCCTTCACAATAAGGTTGTCCCAAGGCACTAAATAAGAATGGCGATACTTAATAACTAAATGAACAGCAGAGATACCTTATCTCAAAAAAGCAGTTGTTGACCTACAATCTAAATATGTAAACCAATATACATATAAATATGTAACTCAATCCTTTTGGAAAAAAAAAAAAAAACTACACTGATTGAACGTTTTCACTTTAACAGTGAAACATCAGAGCTCTACTCAGAGCAGAAAGACAGTGATTTCTCTAAGTCCTTTAGCAGATGCTAGTCTCTTTTCTTCTATGGGCTCCTGACCAAAGTGGAAGAGCACCTGTAGCTGGACAGCAGTGTAGTTGTAGTACTTGAGACGGTCGTTAGCTGCAGCTCCAGTAGTGATGTTCATCACACTGGCCTTGACTTCTGTGATAGTCCTGTTGGAGAGCCTGATGTCCCCAATCAAGTACCAAATGCACTCATCGCAGCCTGCAAAAGGGCACAGTGCGAGGACCCCCTGTTTAGATGTCAGTTTACATCCCTGTAATTTTTTTGTGTATGAAGGAAACATGTTACTGAATCACTGTGCTGTCCAAACTCCCTAGTTGTTGATTACATGACACCAAAATCAGAAAGACTGGGTGTAAATAATTCCTTTTAATTAATTCCTAATTTTCAGTTGAAATGACCTTTTTCTTATCAGGCACAATGACCGTGGACAACTACCAAAGTGAATACAAAAGACAACAATGGCCATTTTTATACAGATTAAAAAAGATTTAAAAAAAAAGTTTCTGGCTCTGTCTTTACTGCGTTTGGTCTACTCACTGATGTTGCAGACGTCAACCTGGGAGGAGATGGATGACTCTGGTAAACACTCTCCAGTGTGCACGTCACAGAGCCCCCCCACGCAGTCACACCCTGGGATTCACAAACAAAAAAGGTGCACGGTGGGTGTCACAGGAAAAACCGGAGCTGTTCTTGTGGCTTGATCCCAATGCACCAGTCGCTACACTGAACAGGCGTCCAGGCTACATTTCATACACTCTGGGATAAAGCAGCTGGCCGCCACCCCAGACATCTGCTTGATTGCTCCCAGTGACGTGAGGCTTAGCGACTTGGCGGCTGTGCAAATATGGCGAGGGCTGGACGGGGATGCGAGAGGAGGCTGATGCGCATTAATCCCCACTGTACCATACAGATGGCTGCAGGGCTAAAGGAGTGGGACACTGGCATCTGCGTTGGGTGTGGGAACAGAGCACGTTTACAAAGACATGGCAGAGTGAAGTAACGGCCATTCTCCCTCACTGCACTTATCTGTGCTGGACACATGGTAACATGTGGGACTTTTGGCCCTAGATGGTGCTGACTGTGACTTACTCTGACAGCCCTGACTGCTGTAGCCCCAGTAACCAGGCTGACAGCGCTCGCAGTACCGGCCTCCAGCCCCCGGGAGGCACTGGCAAGTCAAGGTGAGAGGGTGGCAGGTACGCCGGACCGCTGCTTCTGCGCACTCACACTTCCTGCAGCCTAAGCAGCTGTTGAACCCAGAGTAGCCATCCTGCATACACAAGACATCAATTATTAAACGTTTGGCTGTCTAGCAATGAGTGTGTTTATTCAAGAATATGACAGTGCGTGCAAGGGTGCACATGTGTTTGGAGTCATCGGCCTGTGTTTACAGCAACATTTAAACACCCATTAAACAGATTTGTTTACATGTTTTGGTAAATGATTAACAGACAGCCAGTGAGAGCAGCAGTCTGTCAGCTGTTCCTCACCTCACACTGGTCACACAGCTGCCCCGTGACCCCTGGTTTACAGTGACATACTCCCGTCCTGTCATCACACAACGCTGTGCCACACTTATTGCAGTTACACGCTACAAGGCAAGGAGTTTTATTAAAAATCAGGACAGTCTGGCTTTGCAGTGGGCAACACACTTCCTTTCTACATTTTCACTACTTTCACAGATAGAAAATAAATTATAGTCAATCTTAATGGATTAACAGATATCATAAAAAAGCAGTAAAATTTACAACGTAAATTCATTATTAATTGGAACAATAATACTTTTTAACAGGAGTTTGTCAAGCTATTATTCATTAATAGCTCAAATTCTGGTATTAGAAGATGCATACGATATTTGATACACTTCTTACATCACAATATACTAGGAGAAAGCTTTACACCACAGTCCATGTGCTGTTTTTTATTGACAGCTCTGTATTTTAGCTGCTACAGCTGTGTGAGTGTATATATAGTTCATTTTCTGGCGTCACATGAAGCAGACAGCTCTACTGGATGATTACAATCGCTCTTCATATTGATGCGATTGCCATGGAAACTGAAGCACCAACCCAGGCACATTTTGTAAAGTATATCCTGTGTCCACAAATCCATAACTTTTCCATTTTACACAACGAAGGTTCAGTGCAAACCTTTTTACTAACTCTAAATTTAATGAAACTGTGTTAGAGATTCTATCCCTTCATCATTTTCTTAGCTTTGCTGCATTGCCTAAACCCCTTTTTCTCAGAGTAACAGCTGTATTCATTTATCCACGTCATAAAGGTTAAATATTGCACCTAGGGCTAGGAGGACATGATCTGGCCACCACTTTCTAAACCATGGGGCTGCTCTTCTGCCCCCTTCTCTAAATTACTTCCAAAGCTTGCAATTGAGTTCATTTTTACAACTGGTTATTTTTCTGGAGCAATTCACATTAAGTGCCCTTATCCAGGGCAAGACAGCAGTTCCTATCTGGCATATGTGGCATGTGAGTGCAGGCTGAATCACTCGTCTGGATACCTCTGCAGTCCTTGGCACTAATGGCATCACCGTAGAACCCTGGGGCGCAGCGCTCACAGTTGGCACCTGCTGTGTTGCCCCAGCAATTCAGACAGAAGCCCGTCACATTGTGGCACTCGTTGAAAATGAGGTTGGGATCAGAGTTCCCATTGCAATCACACTTCTTGCAGGAGTCGCCTGGGATCATGGGGTTTCCATAGTAACCAGGAGCACACCTAGGTGGACCAGGTTGAATTTTTACATTTAACATAAGAACGTTTCAACAAGGTAGCAGCTGGCTTGCCCCTGGCAGCCTGCCTCATTACTAAAAACTTTGTAATTTGTTGTTGATTTTATCAAAACTGTAAACTTAATAAGAACAGCGTGTGGGGTTTAGGTAAAGTGAATGGGACAGTGGAGTATGAACTTTGGACAGTGTGTGTGGGACAGTGATGTGTGGAGCTTGAATAATGTGAGTAGGAAAGGGGTGTAAGGGGTTTTGATAATATAAAAATTAAGTCCTTCCACTGTATTTTTGGACACCCTCCTTTTTGTTAACTGACCTTTCACAGTAGTGTCCTGCATAGCCCTCTTGGCACAGACAACGCAAGGTGCCCCCCCTCCGGTCACAGAGCTCAGCAAAGCTAGCGGGGTGCAGACAAATGTGTAACGTTAGAGAGAACTCAACAGATCTGCCCTGATATTTCTACAAAAACCACCAATCCCCACACTCTTGACCCCCCACCCCACTCAGGGGTATTCCGAGCTCACTTGTTGGTTAGAGTAGGCATTGGACAGGCACAGGGGTGACACACATGATGCCCATCTTGTGAGGTCTCTGGGAGGAAGCCATCCAAACACCTTTCGCAGAAGTCTCCTGTGGTGTGGTTCCGGCAGTCCTAACAGAAAGCATATGTGCCGATTACCTTTGGGGGCCTTGTGTAGCTGAAGTCAGTGAGGCTTGCACAACTGTGACCGCACCAAAATCAGGACAAGGGGAACGTTCACCTTTATCTTGAACAATCCCCTCACCTGGAAATTTAGTTGCTGTTGGGCCACCTTCATTAGGTTTCAAGCATCCTTGTCACAAATGGCAAAGGAGCCACACTGAGAGTGTGTGTTTGGCAAAAACAGTCTCAACTGTTACTTGATGAAACGTACAGTTAGTTGCACAATAATGACATTTCATCACCGGTCTTTAT
The DNA here is from genome assembly GCA_025773905.1 of Chitala chitala. NCBI lineage: Eukaryota > Metazoa > Chordata > Actinopteri > Osteoglossiformes > Notopteridae > Chitala > Chitala chitala. Next base: position 1,056,638 of record JABJVR010000034.1, on the reverse strand, counting down.
TTGTTTTGCTATTATGGAATGTAGCACCATACATGTATGGCTACTGTTCATACTTAGCCTGGAAGGACATTAATTAAACATTTAATGCCTGAGGACATCAGAATTAAGGCAAAGCCCAAGTACTTACATCGCATATTCCAGTGATGTCCTCACAGAAGTCTGAATGACCTTTACAGTTGCATGGAAGGCAGTTGCTGCGCTCACTCAGGAAATACCCTCTTCCACACACCTAGCAGGGGACACAGAGTGAGATGCCGTCCTCACACGGCTCTGCAGTATCAGTGATGGCAACTGACCGCCACTTCCACTTGTTAAGAAACGTCTGTAGGATATATATACACACTTTGCCACGGGCTCAGAGGGCAATTATCATTATCGTGTTGTAAGAAATGTGTAATTTACACACCAAATAATTTTTATTACTATAATAAAACAAGAGAGAAATATAGTCAAGTTTTAAGCAGACTGTAATAGTTAAATAGTAATAAAGTAAATGGTTTACAAAACTGGAGGACTAGCAGAAGCAATAAATTTTCCAACAAGAACGGTGCCTCTGGAGGTTATAAACATGAAAGTTTTTAAAACTTTAAAAATTAACATAAAGCAACAAAGGGTGATGCATCCTCAAACAAAACTATTTCCACTTCAAACAAAACCTGATGCTGGCTCGTGATGCAGAATATTTAGGTGTCTGTGACACTTGTGCATCCTTCTCTTTGGTAATAAGTTCCCCAGAACGACACTAAGGTACAGCTATGTGAACGTCAAGCCAAAGGGCCAGGTATAAATAAGACCCAGTGGTCTTCTGCTTCAAATTATATTTAAATGTCTGCGGTTTGTCATGATAAGGATCACTTCATTGTCCATCTCCTGAGGATAGGTTCTGCACTCCGCTCTGATGTCACAGGTCTGAGCTCGGTCAGCCCATTGCTCTCACACCCCCTCAGACGTCTCTGCAGGACCACTTAAGGGTCTCTTCCATCCCACAATGGGCCTTTGTTCCCACAGAGCTGTCAGAACACCCCGGCCTGCCCATCCACCCTGCTCCGTCAATCGCCCGATTATGTTGGGGCCAGAGCTTTCTCGTGGTTCGCGCATTCCAAAAGCACGCACGAGCCCTCTGCGAGTGCACGTACCCAGCCCTGCGATTTACTTGCTCTCGCACTGCAATACAAAGAAATGCCTCTTGTGTGAACTAATGTGAAACATCCTGTGAGCAGCATGCCTCTCTGGCCTGGCCGGAGGAGCAGATCTTCCTGTAACCCCTTCCTGCAGATTTCCAGGCTTGCCTGTAATGGAGACAAGGCCAGCCTCATGTCTGGCACTTTTTTCTAAGACAGGAGGTGGAGGTCCTCTGCTACCTCCCTTCCACTGGCCATGTGAGTGTATACAACTCCTCCAGACTGAGATGATTTAATCCAATGGGAGTTCAGCTAGTGGCTGCTCAGGGCGTGAGGAAGCCTGTCTGTCCTGTCTCCTTCCGAGTAGTCTAAAAATGTACAAAAAGGTATTTCTCATCCAGTTCCTGGACTGTGTGACTGACAGCTGTTAGGGAAAGGCCATAAGGGGTGGGGTAGAGAGAGATCAGCTATGGGATATTATCACGGCAAGTCCCTATTGCTGGGTCTAAATGTGTGCTGGCAGCGGGCAGCATGGCACAATCTGGCTGGTGGACAGTGTCCACATGTGCAAAGCTGGGAGGCAACAGAACAAAGCAGACCAGTCAAATAACACTTATGAAAGAAGCAAAATAATAATAAAAGGATTTAAGCAGACATTAAAAGTTAGAAAACAGAATTTCTGTCCAGAATGGTGCTAGAACTGCCGTATAAAAAAATGTACTGAAGCCTTTGTTTTCCGGAATTTTGGATTATGCACCCACGACTCAAAATGAGAGAACAAGATGGGCCTTTGTTATCTCAGACCTCTAAATAACAATTTGGACCTTTGTTGTTCTGTATTAAAGTAATGTAGAATTTTTAAATGTCTAGAAACCAAGCGAGCTAAAGGGTATCATTGTAATAGTTTCTGACTTGATGAAGACCAATTATCACACAAAAAGGTCACGTTCATCTAAGGAGCAGACCCCTGTTCTGACCTCTTTTTTACCAGAGGACACGCCTGTTCCTGACCTCTTCATTCCTCATTTCCAGATGACATGCCTGCTCCAGCTGAATGCCATGACGTGTGTCTGACGACTAACGGGCAGACTGCGTTAAGAGTTTAGGTGCGGCACACCTGACCAAATCCCCAGCAGGCCCCCTTTAAATGTACGTTCATCAGTAAACAGACAGGTGAGCCATTGACAGTGGCCTAGTCTTTGTGCTATGGCGATGCACAAAGTTTCCTAGGTAACAGATTACATGACTAAGAGGCAGTGCAGTCCTTTTTCAGCTACAAAGTTAGCATTTTTTCCCGCTTGGTTTGTACCCTCTCCTCACAGCAACCTACAAAAACATTATTAACTTTGCCCCCCACCCCCAACCCCCTAATGCATTTAACAACTGGTTTCTTAGTCAACGTTCTGGTAGTATTAAGTGCTGGTAAACTACTAAGACAGCCAACTGTCCTAGTTCTCAACATTGTCTGAAAACATTAAAACATTACTAGAGTTTGACCACATATACCAGCTGAAGCATTTGCCAGCAAGCACACTGAAGACTTTGTTTCAACCAAACCAAACAAGCAAATAAATAAATAAATTAATTAATACAATAAATAAATAAACATTGCCCACCTATGGAAAATCTGTGCACAATAAAAAACAAAAAAACAAGCAAAGTTTGTTTACTTGGTGACCCTGTGCTCTGCCTTTTCTAGCCTTTGCTGTGGCCAATCTATGTCTGAGCACCAAAAGCATCAGTCTGTACTTTCTGTTGTGAATTGAATCAATCTTCTCCCAGCATCCTGCAACACCCATCCAGAGACCTCCTTCCACTGATACCTGGTACCTGACTTCTGTCAAGAATGCTTCGAGAGAGAGGAAGAGCATGGAGCCCAGACTGAGAGGTCTTGGTTCAGCCCATGCAGGTCATGACCTGAGGGCAATCTGCCACACAGTACCCATGCCCTTGGCCCAGTTTGGGGGTCCCCATGCACCTCCTAACTCAAATTAAACTCTGTATCACACACACACACACACACACACACACACACACACACACACACTTTTTTAAAATGAAGCAGCATAACACATTCCACAGAATGTTGCTATGGAATCTAACAAAGGTAAATAAAGACACATAAGGAACATTCTGGACAAACCTGAACCAGGTACATACAGGGTAACCATCTGAGAGTACTATAACCTTCAGAGATGTGCCTGTTAAAGTGGCTTTAAAATTGAGCTGTGCTCAGTGTTTCCTGTTTGCTGAACAGCTGCACTGCAGAGAACAAAAAAACAGGCTTACTTTCAGAACAGTTGCCTGCTGCAGTCCCCAGAAACCCGTCTCGGGCTGGGAGAGTCCAGCGAGGACAGAGAGGAGGAATGTCAGGGAGACTGTGGTGCTGGGAGCCATTTTCTGTGTGTGGCGTGGCTGTCCTTGGTTCGCTCTCTCCCTCTCTCTCTCTTCTGGCAACTCGTAGTTTGGAGTCTCTCTGGGACGCTTCTCTTCTCGATTCTACGACTTCAGCCCCAGCGCTGCACTCCTGCCAGTCCCAGTCCAGAGTTCTGTAAAACAAACTGTATGCGCTTCCTACCCCCGGAGCGGGGGGGGGGGCCCCGCGCCCCCCCCCCGGGCGGGCGCGGCGCGGGGGGGGGTGGGGGGGGGGGTGGGGGGGGGGGGGGGGGGGGGGGGGGGGGGAGGGTGGGGGGGGGGTTGGTGGGGGGGGCGCGGGGGGGTGA
>JABJVR010000034.1:1028787-1052694 GCA_025773905.1 Chitala chitala | reverse complement strand
GTGCCCCCCCCCCCACCCCTCCATAGTTGAATGAAACCTGCGCCTCTGGGTTTGATCACAAGCACGTTCCCCTTGTGTACATAAGCATGTTCGCTACCAAACACCACGAAATTGTCGAATTATAAATATGTTACATTGTACACAAGATTTTGCATCAGAATTCTAACCATAGAACATAGCAGTCTCAGTCAGTGTGACACAGATTTGCTTATTTTAGTATTGATATTATTGTCTTCTTTATTCAGAACAGTAACCTAAGGGAAAGTTACGTTTCTATAAATATCCATTGTTCGTGTGCATGTAATGCACTCATTCGCCTCTATCATACACAGTGATGGGGCCCCCTCATGATTTATCTCCATCAAAGATCACAAGTGTTCCACAAAACCTGGGCGCATTCAGCAGCTGCCCTTGCAGTAATGCCCGCCAGTGTTGCAGACAGTCAGAAAGGCTGATGGATTCTTCACAAATCAGGCATATACACCACCACTCTTTATATTTCCCCAGGTTTACACAGGTTACCAAGCTGCCTGGCTGCAGGAAACAGCTCACCTTTGCAGCAGCTATTCAGGTGTGTCCCGTGTCTGTGAGCTCTGGCAGTGTTCTCTCACTGCTGTTTCTGTGATCAACCACTTTGTTCTGTCTTGATGATATTCATCTGTACTTTCACATTTAAATATTTAGACTTGTAATTTTTCAACTTTTAAAAGTAGCTTTTGGGATGTCTAAGCTCCTTAACTGTTTTTCAGTGAATTATTCATAACTTTGTCATCAATTAAAATCCTCTTTTAACTTTAAAAAAACGCTGTAATGGATGAAGTACCGGTTAAATCCATTAGTTGGTTTCCACTCAACTAAGCAGTTTTTTTTTTGTCGAAGTTGCTTGCGCTGTGAAGTCATGAGCTGGGAATGGCTCAGCCAGCCACAGAGCGAAGCTAACCAACCCGAGTGTGTTGTGCGTTTCAAGAGCCACGTCTACGAGCATGCAGCCAAGCTGGAAGCGCTCGTGACAGAAACGGCCAAGTCAAGCTCAGGGTGCGGAGCAGCAGTAAAACGGTGAACTTTGCTTTGCTCCCCCCTCTCTGCCCCCTCCTTTTCATTTCCAAGGTAGTGATTTTTCCAGGAGCCACACGTGCTTTTGGGCAGCGTGCAGACAAGGTCGCGAACTGAGGAATGTATGCGATCTACATTTTGTGTAAAATGACAGCGTATGCACAGAAGCCTGAAGGCCCCCTGCTTTTCATGTGTTTATGTGTGTAAACAGTACGATGAAGGACATGCAGATTCTATAAGTGCATCTGAAGGGAACGCAGCTCTGTTCCTTGTACGCAGAAATGTCTAAGAACCTACTCTGACATGCAACAAAACTGTTACCGTTACATGAGTTTCATATTCTAAAAATCTGACTGGTGTATCAAAACTTTTGGCCGCATGTTTTACATTCAGGATGATGGCCCTGTTTCCTTTGTGCACAATTATAAAAACAAAGTGAAACCTTGAACTTTAATGGACATGTAGGTATGGTCATGGCACAAACTGAATTTGCATGAATCCATCCTTCTCAAGTGAAGCAGCCTTAAACATCAGGGCAGCACTGAACTGTAATAGGTTTCTTACACCTTACGAAACCTTATTTCTGAATCTCAAATTGGTGTTATATGGCCTGGATAGTATATAGAGCATACAGGAAAACAGGTACCTCAGCAGCCTTCTTAACATACCGCCAGTGCGCCAGGCCAGTGAAATTCATCTTTAAGCAGCACTCTTCCCAATATAGTTGCCCTGTGCTTAGTATAGATAAATACTGGACTACAAAGACTGAAAAGCAGTTAAAATAACAAAGTAATAAACCATGAGCCATAAATCCAGATGTTTGTTAGAGCATGTTTGTATATTTGTCCAGTGTCATTTTCATATGTTTTGAATACAGTAAAATGCTCACTGTTGCTGTTTTCCATTTTGGGCTATCAGAATTTTATTTCCCTTTTATATATATTTTTTCAGGTGGCAGCTATGTTTCAGGAAAAAAAAAAAAACTTCAGTGATCTCTTATATAAGCCAAAAAAAAACCAAACTAGGATATTGTCAGATTAAATAAAACACATGGTGCATTTCATTTAAAGGAAGTATTCTATAAATAGATTGAATTAGAAATGTGACGTGACAGAGTTTAAAGCTACAATATCTGTACGATACATCGATTTGTTTTCAATATTGAATCCTTAAAATACATGTTCATATGTGTGCATTCCTTGAATTCTGTAGGAACACATGGGAAGACGTACAGTGGACCTTTACCCGATGCTTCAAGGGAGTGGGTGCCAAAAGGGGTTACCTAGTAAACAGGTAAATCTTTACCCGCTCTTCTCGAGATACTGACAAGACTTTATCGCTTCTCTGGGTTTCACCTTAACTGACATTGTCAGGTACATCTTACCACCGAAGGATGAAGAGATGTGGAGATTATGAAATTGATGCGCTTTGCCCTGAGAGTAAAATTTTGCTCACTCCCCCTTACCAAGCCTCTACTGGACACTTTATACAATGTTGTCAAGTGTTGCCGCATCGCCTTAGTTACATTTTGGTCTTTACTTTCCATCATATGCCCATTTAAGTTAAACTAAATGAATAATTATAGTATGTTCTCTTCCCCCAGGGCACATCTACTGAATTTTTCATTGAGATTGCCAAAGTAGGTCAAAAGACATTAAGCATTTATTTATTTTATTCCAAAACAAAGACATTAGGAAAATAGTATTGTATGGTAGAATGAAAATGACCCTTCATACACGGCTCTACAGTAAACCTCTTTGACTGTCCTCATTTATGGAGACTCATCATTTTGTTGCAGACTAATGTATGCCAGAATCATATGGCTCCTATTCCAGTTTGTTTCCCTTTAAACCCATCATGAGGCACATCCTGACTTATTTATTGTAAGGTTTTGTATGGAGTGATTTTTGTTTATTATCTTGCACCTGGCTGCCTGTCAATCATTGCACGCAAGACAGAAGTGGAGCAGTCTTTAAAGCGGAATGTAAGCACTTACTCCATGATTTAATGTTTTGATCTGCCAGAAAAGCCTGAGAAGTGTTACTTTTTTGCTTCTTACATAAGTTATTCTTTTGTTTTTTTTTCCAATGCTGATTCTGGAATTCAGAGTGCATCTCCTTGCTAATCTGAATGGAATGTTTCTCCACCATCTCAGCTGCATTGCTGCAGAGGATTGACCCATGTGCACAGTACTGTGCTCCCCCCCCCCCATCTGAACCACAGATCTCTCTGTGCTTCACCGATTTCACATGGGGTGAACCAAACAAAACTAAATACGTATAATGGCAGCATAATTAAGACCCCTGTCACCCTCAAAAAGATTTGATCTGCTAACATCAACAACTATGTTATGTGACACTCACATTTCTGAAGGGGGGGGGGGTGTGTTAGTATCCAGCTACCTGATGTTTAAATCAACTGCTGCTGTGCTTACCTTCGATGTTCATAATCGGCGATCCAGCCCTCTGGTTTACCTTGGCATACTAATTGCAATAAGCTGCTTTTCTGGAAACAAACCTGGGGTTTATTTACCCTGTGACACCAGGACCGCAATCCTGTGCTTGTGCTGCACTCACTCATACATTATGTATATGTTTCTGATTAAAAATTGACAAATTCCAGGGCTCAATAAGAAATACAACATTACCAGAAACCACAAAGAGGCATCGGTTTTAGAATTGTTGCTGCAAAGTAAATGCTTGCTTAAGTTTCGGTGATTTGTAAAAAAAAAAAATGCACATTAAGCAGATAAATTACATGTGCCCAGACAGATGTATAATAAAAATAGATAGTTTAAGGAGTAAAAAAAGCTAAATAAATAGTTTGCTGGCTTATCTTCTAGAGTGCAATGGGATTTAAAACCAAAGACTGCAGGGCTGCCATGTGTTCAGCCAGCTTGTTTAGTTTGGTTCCTATTTCCTATGAGTCGACTCTTGTTCTGCAACCGTCTTCAAAGCTAATTTAAAAAATGTTGACATTAGCAGCGCAGAGCCTCAGCCTCATCAGAGCCTTTCTCTGGTCATCTTGCGATGGTCTGGGGAGAGATGGAAATTCAATACTGCAGTTGTGTGGCGGAGAAATGTGGACAGTAAAGATAAGGTTCTCTGGCCTCTAATCTGAGTTCCCAATGAGAAATGCCCAATAAACCATTTAATTTGTTGCCTAATTAAGTCATGATTTTCAGTGCAAATCTTAAATCACCACATTGTTGGCTACTGCTTTGTTTAAGTTTTTGCAAAAGAGTGAAAATGTATGAAGTTCTTTCTGATGTTTTTTTTATGTGTCCTGAATTATATGTGCAGGTCATATGGGTACAAAGTTTAGTCTGACATAAAGCCTCCAAGCTACACCACAGGCACCATCACTTTTATAAATGATGTCATGACAGCAGCCTTTCCACACTATTGACTTGAGTGTCCTTAGACAATCTAACACATGAACTGAAACCTGATTGAATAACTACCCCAACAGTTCTGGTATGAAGAAATAGCAAGACTTTATTTTTAAAATGGAGTGAATTTTCAACTCACTTTGGACATCGCACACTGAAGATGAATTTGATATTCAGCGCTCTGTGCCAAATCTTACATCATCCTCCACATTGACATCATCATTGCACAGTATACTAGAGCTATATCATCTACTACACATCATGACGTGTTCTGTGCTAAGGTTATGTCACCCATGTCATCATTATGCAGGATGCTGGAGCTATATTGTGTACCTCACCATGGTGTGCTGTGCTGAGGTTACCTCGTGTACTGTATGCCATCTCAATGTAATATGCTAAAGTTACTTTATCTGCTTCTCCCACAAACAACAAAGAACCTCAACATTCACATTTAACTCCACGGTCAGATTTTACATAATCAGACTCTTATACAGCATGTCATAAAAAAACTGTAGGTCCAAAACAAATAGGAAGCACTTAAAATTTGCCATAGGCAACATGCATGAGTTTCATTCATTCATTCATCTTGTAAACTGCTTCATCCTGTTAAGGGTCACGGGAAGCCTGGAGCCCATCCCAGAACACATAAGGAAGGGGACACCCAGGGCAGGGTGCCAACCCACACGCTACGAGCAACTTGGACACACCAATCAACCTAACCTGCATGTCTTTGGACTGTGAGAGGAAACCGGAGAAGCCAGAGAAAACCCACCAAACACAGAGAGAACATGCAAACACCACGCACACAGAACCAAGGCATGAATCAAACCCCAGGCTTGGAGGTGCAAGGCCACAGTGCTAACCACTGTGCCACCTTGCATGAGTTTTATATAAGCTATAAATGACTCTACACGTGTTTTTTTTCTCAGATATGAAATATAAGTGAGATTGCAAATGTAATAGAAAAAAAAAGAGGAGAAATTTTTTTTCTAATTTTGGTCAGAAAGGCAAAGTCTAAAACAATGTCACTGGATTTCGTCTACAAAATCTCAGTGCATTCTCTCACCATGTAAACAAATCTGCCTCACAATTCCCAAATTTGCACCTTGTACTGACCAAATAGCCTGTTTGTTCTCGATCACACGTGCAGCTTTGCCATCGTTGATGCTCATCTCTCACAACGATGTGCGGGGCGGCGAGGCGTGGCAGCCTGGCCGAGGCCTTTGGCGTGCTCTTTTGCCACCTACTAAGTCAGACAGGGATGAACAGAAGATCCAAAGAACGGGACGGGGTAAGCTAGGCCTCGGGTCAGCGGGCTCTGTCAGATCAGCTCAGTGTAATTACTCCCACGCGCCTTTGTGTACACAGTCTGCTGTTGACAAAGCAAGGCGTTACAGCAACAAGCTATTTGACAAAAGAGCATCATCCACACTGTTCGCTGGGTTATCAACACACAAATAATACTTTGAAATTCAATTCTGAATGAAACCGTGAATAACTCCCTAGCAACAGAGATTTATTGTTTCCTGTACAGAACATTAATGACACTACCTATGTTTTATCCAACACAACTTTTCACATACAGGCTCCAATAAGCTCACGCTGGGTGTCTGCTCAAGGACACAACAGTTGGCTGTGCTGGGACTTAAAGCAGGAGACTTCCCACCCTGATGTTCAACCCATTGTGCCACCACCGCCATGTATTTACACCACCACTTAAAATTTTAGACACATACAGTTAAATGACAATTTAAATAGGAATGGAGAGTGAAGGAAACGCAGCCACAAAGTGCTTAGCACATGTGGGAACTTGTTCAAAATTGCTGAAAAATCACCCCAATTGAATATTTAAAGGCACTTATTGAAAGAATGTTAGAAGCTTACAAAGTGGTAATTGAGGCAAGAGGTGGCTGTTTTGATGAATGTAAAATATAAGATGGTCTTAAATTTTTTTCAACACCCTTTTTGCTTGCTGCATAATTCCACCTAAGTTATTACATAACATTTTATTCATTTAGCAGATGCCTTTGTCCAAAGTGACTTACAATAAATAACAGTACATGTGCTTGTCACGAAGGAGGCCAAACAGTATCAGAGAATCTAACTAACAGTAAGTGCTGTCCTGTCCTCAAAGTGCACACGATTAAGTCAAGCAATTGTCACACAAACAAACAGCCTTGCAACAATGGAGTAAAAGGAAGCAGAGATGATAAAAGTGAGGTTTCAAGGTCTGAGGTGCTCCCTGAAGAGACGTGTCTTCAGTTGCTCTCAGAATGTGGACAGGACCGATAAAGTCCTCAAAGCAAGAGGAAGCTCATTCCACCATTTAGGCACCAGAGATGAGAAGAGCCGAGGATTACCGGTCTTTAGCAGGGGTGCAACCAGTCTCTTCCCATGAGTGGACCACAGAGAACGGGAGGGAACCTGACAGTTGAGTCGGGACCAGAGGTAGCCTGAAACAGTCCCATTGATGAACTTGAACGTAAACATCAGGATCTAAAATTTCATGCATGCCTGGAACGGAAGCCAATGTAGTGAAACGAGCAGAGGAGTGACGTGCGTCTGTTTGGGAACGCCAAAGACAAGATGTGACACTGGATTCCTATTAATAACTTTAATTCCTCCACTGTCATTCTAAAGGGGCGGTTTTTTATTGTAAAATGAAGAAAAGTTTTTCTTTAGCGAGGCGTGTCCAAACTTCTGACTGTATGTGTGTATGCTTATCCAGAATCCATTCTTACACTGGTACCAGTAAAACCCTTTGTACAACCATAGCTGTTTTGTGCTATACAATACACTCCATTTGACCACTTTTTGTCTGTACACTATGCTGGTACCATCTGAAGCCCACTGTGCCCTGGGGGCTGTGGCAGTCCTGCCCAAGGATGAATCACCACTTGGCACCTTTCATTACTCCGTCATCGCTGTCTTCGTAGATGGCCCCTCAGTGTGATGGTAATGACAGGTCCAAGAACAGTGATGTTCACTTTCCTGTTTAGTGGGCTTGTCTCAAGAAGGTTGTAATTCATTGTGTGATGCCCGCAATTGGCAGAGATCACCGAACATCTGGACATGCAATCAGACAAGAAGTGGGCTTGTAACACTACCCCAGGACCTTCCGTGACATTTGCACACACTTCACATACTTACAGTAAATTCATGTGTTTGGCTTTTTTTGCATTAGTTTGTTCTTATGATTTTACATTTATGGCCCATGAGAGGATATAAAAGTAACGCAGTTTAACTTTTCAAAAGAATATATATTTATACTTTAGATGTCAAAAACAAACAGGACTTTCTCCTTGTTTTTTTTTCAAAAAAAGTTAAAGTGAATTCACAGATGTTTTCGTAAGTAACTTCCATATGCATTTTTTAAGTCAGGAAAGGCAGTGCTGTGAAAGCAGAAATCCACCCAAGAGATACAAAACAGAGATTTAGCAGTTCAAAATATCTCCTAAATCTTGTTCAAATGCCATTTCATAGACCCCAGTAAGCCCATAGCATTCGGCCACTTCTAATTGTATGTCCTGTTTCAACATCTGGAAACACAACACCATATTTCAACAAGCAGGAAAAGAAGCTAATATACACAGTCTGAAAGAAGCCAGACAGCCTATTTATTGATGCATGGTGTGACCTACTTTTTGTGTCAAAACTAAAGTAATGATGGGGAAAATATATATTGTTTCAACACATCTACACCGAATAAACTAGAATGGAAACATAGCTCATCTGCTTAAATTCTTCAATGTTACTTCACCCTCAAATGTTTGTGTGCTGTGGGGTTTCTTGTGGAAAGAATATGTTTACTGCCTTCTTGTGCACGGTCAGCAATGGCAGCACAGGTGGACACATGCTGATGCTCCCCTACATGTGAAACGTATTTGCTGGGCAAAAATATTAGCCTGGGGCATTGCTATCTACTGTTGTGCAGACAGCAATTTAGCTTGTTGTGTGATTTTCATTTACAAATATGAATGTGTGTTCAGATGCAGCAAAACGAGTGTAGTCTTCATGCTAAGGGGATAATATCAGTTCATGCAGTTGTCATGGTGATGCTGTTTTGGATATCCTGTTGCTAAATGTGCTGCTGCTACCCCATTGTCTCCACCTGTGGGTGTGTTGTCAGATGCAGGGGGATTGTCATGGGAAGGAGAATGCAAGTGTGGTACAAATGTAATTTGTTGGCTTCCGTTTGGAAAAAAAATCTAGGAATTTTTCTTTGAATGCCTGTTACCATCAGGGCACCAATGCAACTGGACCTCAGGCTCCCATCTTTGGGTGTTGTAATTTTAGAAATAACTGCTGTGAATCAAGGACACAGACCTCGAATCTCTTAAGTGCAGTGAGAGAACAGCTGCACCATAATGCATCACTATACACAAAATCTCTTGTGGGAAGTCACATGTTGGCCTGTGTGCAAGATCTCAAAATACTTTCTCGGGGACATTAGTAAAGATGCTGAAGCTATACCTAAGCTCTTGAGCTCACCTTCAGGCATGAAGCTCAAAGGTCTAAATGGTGGTGTCACACCTCGTTAAGTCAACAACAAATAATAAAAAAAAAATTGAGATTGAATGACTTTCTGAAATCTCTCAGTCCAGATGTTCTTGTGTCCTTCTATGAATTGAGAATATATATTTTTAACCACCCTATTTGGCACTGCCTGATCTGTCTGCTAAATGTAGTGGATTTGGCATCACCTGAAGATGAACACTAATGTTCAATTTAAGTAGAACTACAAGGAGAAGAGAATGCAAAAGGAATTTTTAAAGGTTTGTTACTTTAAGAGGAGCTCTATGAAACAGAACGCAGTGAAAACTGACCCCAGAACTCTGGCTGTGCAAATGCTATAAATCCCTTAATTAGACCTTTTAAATGCTCCTTAAATGCTACCAGTTCTGCATTCTGTACCGTGGAAACCACTGGAACATAAGTTTTTCCAATCGGCTCCATGGAAGCTGGGACAAAGCAGCTCCTGCTGCCTTGTTGAAGACTGGGATGGTTGTCAGAGGAAGGAGGCCGGTCCTATGGAGCCAAAGGGTGCTACACAGGGAGGGAGGTTCTCCAACCTGCATCTCCCATGCTCCGCTGGAAGAAACAACATATTTCCACAGAAAACACTGGAATGCTGAAAGTCAGCATGAACCATTGTACAATTAATTATGTACTTTGTTCTTCTATTCCCTCCCTTTACCTTGGCATGTGGCCCGGTGAGGTTTGGAGCGAATGTAGTTTTCATTCCTTGTTCTTGCTTTGCTGGAGTTCAAACTGAGGTTATGCCACTTGATGCTCTGGAGAGCACCGCTAATCTCTTGTGTGGCAAGAGTGTTAATCTGGGTATAGACTGTGGGGATATGTCCCTATCAATATTGTGGGAGCAACAAATTGTCCCTTCTGTGTGTTTAAGAGGGTGTGGGGTTGAGGGCAGCTTTGGTAGATACCGATGTTTAAACCAAACCTATGCCCTTAGCATGCGGAGACAGGAAAATTTTGCCACTGAGATTACGCAATATAAATTAGCATGTGTGTAAACTGTAATGTTAACATACATGCAAAAGCAATAATATGTCTTGTTTGTCAGGCTGAAGGAAGACCATCAGCAAACTGTGAGGCAGAGTAGCACATGGGATATCCCTAGCTCCTGTTTGTGATTGAGGTCCACAGGTATATGAGAAGGTTCTTCCAAGCAGGTTAAGGGGGAAGAGTTCTGAGGATCAGCAAGAACATTCTCTACCTCTGATGTGAAAGTGGGCAGGTAGAGAAACAAGGATGATGTTTTTTTTCCTATGTGAGAGACTTGGATTTTAAGATCAAGAAGACTGGTATGGAGCAGTAATACTGCTGTCAGTATTGTCTTTCCTTAACCTGAGCTGCCTGAGGGATTCATGTCTGCGTCTCAAGATTGTTCAGGAGAATAGCAGATCTTGACATTGCTAAGGACTCACACTACTGATGAGAAAAAAACAATTGGTCACGGTGAAACTATGTCTACATAAAGAAAAGATTTATACAAAGTATTGTCACTTACAGAGCATTTTATCTGTACAGGATTTTCATATGTCAAATAGTATTACTATGACACACTGAAATTAAAATTTGTATAAATATGAGTTTTTAGTAAACAGTTCTTTCTCTCTTAAAATTTTAAGATGTATGGATTAAACAGTGATTAAAACACCTTGGTTTAATAGCTTTCTGGAAGGGATGATTATCAGCATGTTAAAAACTATACAGATCTTAAAGGATTCATTACAAGCTGTTGTAAGTTTCCCTATTCATATTTGTAAATGAAAATCACACAATAAGCTAAATAATCTTTAGGAATGCCAGAAAGAGAAAGAGCATATGTACATTGAGGGTTTTAAGCGCTGGAAGGCTTGTGTAACTGTGATTCTGTGCTCTGTTGTCTATAATCCAACGAACAGAGCCCACATAGAAAACAGGGTCCATGAACAAGCTGTTGAATTTTGTGATAAGTAGCGGAAGACCAAAAATTTACAGGTCACCCCCTCTCTGTAAATTCTGCACAAGTAAAATATATGAATAAGACTTAAGGCAGCACAGAAAGTGTCACAGCAGCCCCCGCATATCATCACATTAGGTTCTAAAAAGCTGGCATGAACCAGCATTTATCAAAGGCAGCATGACAGGCAGCTCAGTGTTTACAGGAAACAGTTGCAGTTATTTACGCTGAAGAAGACACTGACAGTTATCACCAATAAATAATTTTTTACAATGAATGTAATGTTGTTTCTGTACCTCCCCACTCACCGGGATATCTTTACCCTAAACTAGAACATAGATAAAGCTCAGAAAGTGTCTAATGCTTTAAATAATTACAAATAATTTAAATAAGTGAAAATCCAATTAAACCTTTATCAACATATGGCGAGTTCTCATATTCACCTTACCATCTTGTCCAGGTGTGGATTTTCAGACCGTCCTGTTCATTTTGGGGCAAACACAAAAACAGCAATGGCCATGGACACTCATCTCACCACCCCCCCAATGAGCTCCTAAGATCTGCATTCAGGAGATGACAAACACTTGACTGTCTGCATCCTTCCAATAGAACGGGAAAGAACAGGAATCTAATTCAGGCTTGTCACACCGTCCTCATTCATGGGTGTATAGGAGGACCCCCGTGTTTGTGATGTGAGGGTTCAGCTGCTTTTTTGTGGTGGCGGTACACAGGATGACACTTTTCAGCTCCCATCTACGTAAATCGTGTCAACAGTGCTCAGCTTGCTATAGAACCATGTTTAACTACACCTGCAGCTTTGTACCATAAAACGTATCATAAATAAATCAGTAAAATTCATGCTAAAAGCCAGGAGAACTGAGACAATGAGACAATGCCTAAAGTGAGCATGGACTGTTGCCGAAAAAGCCTTTAATGTAAGAAAACGTGACTCACTGAGGCCGGAGGGTTAGCACCTGTTAATATGCTACAAATGGATTTTGCATCCCAACAAACCATTTTGACTCACCTCTGCCCAACATGTTGCCTGTCAAGTCCAAAGAGGACATGCACTGGAAGCAAAGCTGTCCTCTTCCACTCCAGATCCCACAATGGAAGTCTGGACTTTTGGGCTTATGTGGACTCATAGGAAGTGGCCGTCGAGCCAAAACCGTAGACCTTCACGTGTCAAGTTTCTTTGAAGGCCATTGGAGATTTCTGACAAGCCATTAGCAATGGTTCTTAAAATGTTAATGTTTTATTTTTTATGTAAGCGCAGACACTGGGTCTTCTCGCGGTCAGTGAACCCGCTTGTCTGAGCCAGCCCAGCACAGAGGACTCACAGAGGAACGCTAAACAGGACATCCTGCCATTCAGCACTGGTGTCACAGCTGGCACCGGGGCTCAGCTGCGAGATGCTTCCCGCTCCAGAGAGCCACATCAGAGAACAGGAAGTACTGTGTGCCTCTCGCACACTCAGCTACAGAGTTCCTCTGTGCAGCGCTCACGCAAACGCAGTGGGGCCTACCTACATTACTCCTGAGCTACATTCAACACACCCATTGTGCTGAGACCTTGGAAAGACATGAATGGAGCTAAGACATAAATAATATTTGACAATAAGATTAACAACAAGAAAAAAGTGTTACAATTTTGCTGTGCTTCAGAGTTGACATAGTGTAAAGGTTTCCTTGGCAACTGTGTGTTTTAGTAAAAATAAGTACCCTTAGAAAAACACAGCTAGATGAGCTGATAGCTGTCACTTGTATCATCCATCAAAATTTCACACTTTTTGACAGAATGTACATTTTTAGCATTAAATAAACGAATAAGAGATATGAGCACATGTACAATAGCACATGCAATCTTGAAAGACGAAGTCAGGCATTACTACTGAACAAGCTGTTCTGTATTGTTGATACTATATGGCAAAATTAAAAAAAAAAAACAATGCTTAAAAGTTTGAATATTTGAAGACCTTTGATGAAAAGTGCACCGATAAACTTTAAGGAACAAGCTTTTCTTTGTGAGCTGTCTGGAAACTGTCATGTTTTTTCTTAATTGTTACAGTCAAATGTCTTGTCTAAGAGAGAGCACTTGGTAAAAGTTCTCAGCACCAGATTCCAAACTTCAGAGTCAGCACTATTTATGCATTATTTACATTCTACTGTAGATTCAGCGCTTCACGTCCAACTTTGGAAGTTTGATTGCTCAGACAAAAAGGTAAATTGAAAAGCAATATATAACAGAAGGCACAGTACATATGATTTGTGTATACCACAAACACTATAATTATTACATGAAATTCAATAAACATGGCTACTGTTGTTAATAATAATAATAATAATAATAATAATAATAAAGCGAAAAAATATGCCACTGTGATTTTTCTTAGAACACTGTGAGCTAGTATTTGGTCTAAAATTACTATATGTGATTACCGTATGAGCAGTTGTCATGACAATATCATGAGTCAAGAGCACTAGTTCTTTCAAGCTGCTTCGTATTGCGTCATAGATGGGAGGTCTCTTGTTGTGGTGGTGGGAGGGGGGGGGCAAAAGTCAGAAACGTTTACAAATAAATACACTGACAATGACCATGTTTTATCAGCTGTCACCTGCATTCCTAACCAAAAGCGTGGGACATGATGAGGACTGTGTGAAACTCTGGGGCTCATTTGTTGGCAGTCTCAGTTTAATGCAGGACAGTTGCCAAATGGCTAAAATTCCTCTTTATAAATGTCTGTTTTTCTATACTGTGCTTACAGTCATTCCCATAAAAACCGACGTTAAACAGACACATTCCATGCTTTCATTGATATTCTCAGCTTGACCAGTGCCGGCATTGTGTGATATAAAGAACAGAATTCTCTCTCAGGACTGTAAGGTCATTGTTGAATGTGCCTATAAAGCATGGAGGCAAGCCAGATTCCCTTTGCTGCTTCCTGTCTGGGCCAGCTCCAAGACAAGTGTCAATACCTGCTGCTCTTTTGTTGTCCGTGAGCCTGATAAGAGGCATGACAACAACAAACGCAGCTTCTCATTGAGGCAAAAATGAAATATCAGCATCCCTCCACAGTGCCCAAGCATGGCCGTGCGCTTCCTGTTACGTCAGCAGGGCAGCAGCCACCCAGATCTCACCTTTTCTAACATGCTACTGAACATGTGAGCCAAACAGTCGTTCCTGCTAGTCTGTCTTTACATATTAAAACCCATTGCTTTTACTTTTTTAAATGAGCATTTGTTCTGGGTTCTCAGCATGACATGCTTCAGTCTTTGCCTCTTTTTCGCTGTTAAAATTAACACATTAAATAATAGCAATAATAAAAATGTTTTCACCCACAGATATCTGTTCTGCTCAGCCTACGATGTTGTTGTTTTTAAAACTGACTTCCCTTGTGGCCATGGACAATATAAATCTGTTCTCATCCTAAAGACAGTGACAGAAATTAAACAGAGACCTCTGTTTTTTAGCCCAAATGATCTTTTTGTCACTTGCCAGGACACCAGATGGTACTAGTCAATACATCAGAGTATAAGGCACTTTTATTTTACAGAACCCTATTTGACAAGATGTGTGGCCCTTTTGTGGAAGGCTGCGACAAAAGGACATTCACTCAGCCTGAAACCTCTGAATTTCCTATAGAGATCACTCACTGTGTCTGCTGCTAAAAGCCATGTGGACAAAAGTTACATTGTACTACCCGTATACTGTATGGTAACTGCAAGGGCCTGATGAAAAAAATCTGCAAAATTGCTGTCTGTGCTCCACAATGTAAATCTTACAATAACGGCACTTCAGCAACACTGTGAACATACACACAAAGAACTAGAGCGAAAGAACTCCACACTGTGTATTGCTGCATTCCTAATGAATTCCGTTATGTCCTAATGTAATTATATGCAGTCTTGCTGTCCTGGCAATTTATAAATTTTTTTTTAAAAGATTCGTTGTTCAGGCATTTCATAAAAGACATATATGCTTTCTTGAACGCAGCTGATACCCTTATCTCAGTGAACCCATGATGTTAAGGTTCGATTAAACATTTAGTACTTTTTTATAATTGCGTTCGCTTTAAGTTTCGGTTGCGGCAGAAACAATTCTCTCATTGTACGATATCTTTCTCCACGAAAAAGCATCTTAAAAAGCATCTTAAACAAAGAGTCCAGCAGGAGAAACTATATTTTGAAAACACAAAACACCTAAAGAAAATCGTGACCATATGATTTTCAGCCATTTCATGGTACATACCACAGTTTTCTCAACACAATTTTAAAATCACACAGACATATCGCACAGTAACTCAGCGCAGTACTAGAAATAACACCTTATGTGGACATATTGCTCAGGAGTGTGGTGAAGTGGGAAACACTCCAATTAAAACCACACCAGCTGCTTGTCTAACAATAAAGGTGTGGCCAGAGCAGGCTGCTGGGGTGTAGTTATAGTGACGTAGGCAGGGACCAAGCCAGCAAAGGCAGCCAAGCATCTGATTTTGCACCTGGGTCCCCTTTGCTTGTACTAGGGAATACAAGAGAGCAGGATTTGACAGTTCTCTGAAGACTGCAAGAACAGCAAGATGGGAGCTCCTGTTGCTGAACCCCTGTTGCAATAAAGCTGGAAGAAATTATAAATGGACCTGAAAGAAGGCTTCGGCAGAAAGCTGAGGATGACGTAATATTTAAGGCAAACGACCCAAGAGACATCTGGGGTTTGATAAAACCCAGTGAGAAGCCGCCTGGCTGGGGATACTAGATGTAGGGATACAGCTGTTTTGGTGATTTCATGTGCACGGCATCCAAAGCCACGTTTTCTTACTGTACATGAGGGAACTTCCCAAAATTCACTGCTTTGCACCCAGTGTAGCCAATAGTGGAATCAGAGCTGGCCCATTCCACAGCTGGTCCTGGGAAACTAATTAGTTGGAGACATTCATGATGGAGTGTTAGAACATACAAAGGTCTTTTAGAGTTTGGTCTTGGACTACATTCAAACCTGGAACACTCTTGGAGTAGTTAGGCTGCAATACTACCCAGTAAATTGTCGTTCTTTATTGTAACAAAACATTTTTTTCACAAGTTTTACTGGGTGAACCCCACAAAAATGCTTAGTATCACGTCAATTTGCAAGAAACAAAAGTGCAAAAAAATGCAGCACAGCTGTCAAGTTTCCCTGTCTTACTGGCTCTGCATCCCTGATAGAACGGCAGCTTCCCAAGGCCAGAGACCGGAGATGCAGCTTCATCGCATTTATGCTCTGCCACTCTCGTTCTTCATTTTAAACTGCATTCTTTTTGCCTTGTATTGGTTCCAGCTCCCCAGTCAGCCTGACCTCTGAATCCATGGAAGCATTTCTGACTGACTCTACGCACACAATCGATTATTAATTCTGGATTAAAGGAGACGGTGCTATATATCCCTTTTTTGCGGCAGGAAATAAATGATGTTTTGTTCCCACATTCTCCAAGGTTCTGAATGCCCATACTGTATGCATCAGTGGGAAAGCATGCTGATTATTTGGCCATCACTGTGTTACACATTATACTATAATGAACGCCTCCATTTTCCTGCTACAACATATATCTGGCACATGGAGAACAAAGCGGATCGCTGTGTAAGACCTGTCAATCGTTCGGACTTGGTGTGTCTTTGTCTACTGCGACAGAATGATAACTCATGGGCTGGCATGCTTCTTTCTCTGAGCAACCAGCCGCAAAGCAACCAAACCTCCCTTCACCTTTGAGTAATCATCAAGTCAAAGACCAGGAAAAATTTTACCATTCAAAACGAATATAGAAGCACATGTCTTTGTGGCTAGGCGCTGCATGTTTGCCATCTCCTAATAGCCACCAGAGGTTTGTGAAGGCCTTTTCTCTCCACTTCTAAGGGCCTCTTTAACAGAATGCAGAGCTCCTAAATCCCTACTATTACATTAGTCACAAAGACCATTTCTGAATCTGAATTAACTCTAAGTAATGAGAAGAACATGACCAAAGATTTTCTGTAAATTTTTACAATAAAGGGTGCATTGAATATGTTGATGAGATACAGGTTTAACTTACTGGTGGGGAACTCTGCACTGAAGAATTTCAGTGAGTCATTTAACAAAACAATACACCAATGATAGCGATGTCATGAAAGAAAGAGAGAAAGAAAAAAATAATTTCCATTAAGACAAATGTAAGAATCTCTGGACCATAAACGATTAAAAATCAATAGTATTCTGTCGTAGTCGACTGATCACATTGCAGAAAAATCAGTGGTTTACAATTTTCCATTGCTGTAAAATTAGCTGAAGGTGTAATTACATTGATATTTATATAAAAAGACCCAGGGATTTGTTGGAATGTGAGAAATATGTTCAAGAAATGGAAGACTAGCTTTCAGTGTAGCTATTAGGCCACTGCAGCTGATAATTGTACATGTTTCCAGAGGGGCTGGCGCTCTTTAAGCCGAAGACAGCTTTCTGTTGTGGCACTTTATTCTTGTTTCGTTGCTTACTTAAGAGGCTCTGCTGTATCTGAAGGCCTGGGGTAAGAAACATCACTTCCTTCATCCTGGCTAGTTAACAAACACAGACAAGAAGATGTTCAGCATTTTGCTGATGAAGTTTTTATAACACATACCGGACATGATAATGGCAGCAAGGTTGAACCTGAGAGTGAGAGTGTGGAGGGTGTGGCTGGAGATCTCACCCCCCGTCTCATTCTCTGGAACTTAGTAACCTGGTTCTAGTGGAACCAGTTTGGTGTCACTCTGCGCTGGGTTTTGTGAGATGTTGTAGAACAAGAGAATGCACAAAGAACCACTTCCAGTGTCATCACATCTGCTTGGAACCAGGTTTTCCCACAATCTTCTTTGCTTTAATGTCTTTACACATGTTTATAAACACTTACCCTTTCTTTATATGACATTTATACTGTACTTAAATAATACATATAAATAAGTACAACAGAATATACATTAATTTGGCAGACATTAGTTTTAGCATTTCTCTTTGCTTATTGACATCAAGAAGACATGGGCTGGTGGTTTGGTCCCAAACACTTCATTTTCATGTTTTAAAATTATAAATTTAACTAGTACTGTATAAACTCATATATCCAGAAAAAGATCCATCACGTGATTAAAACAAATACAGTAATTAGATTGCTACCACAGCTCTACCAGTTGATTGTTACACTACATCCTTTTGAATAATAATGTTATCATCATAATAGGACATCAGATGTGCAGAACAATTAAGTTCTTGGTACAGGTATGTATACCATTTACCACACTTTGATATTTAGCACACCCCAAAACCAAGGTGTTGATCTGGGTGAAATACGACTGTAAATCCATAAAAGGAACAAGAGGACAAATGGAAATTATGTTGGCTTTCAAAGCAAAATTGACAGCTAAAAAAATTAATGTGAAAATATTGAAATTGGGAAAAATAGGAGATATATAAAAAAATTTAAGGACCTCACGCAACAGTGGCAACTGTCAGAAAAGGCATGTGAGCGGCAGTTACGTATGTTTGCTCCTTCGTCCGGTACCACTCCTCTTACTCCTCAAAAAGCCCAAGCACTGTTTCTGGGATGCACGGACAGAACTGAACGGAGGCTGATGCCTCAGTGTGGGGTGGAGCTATCTCTCACGCCCTCACACATTAATGTGACTCCTGTGTGTGTGTGTGTGTTTGTGTGTGTGTGAATATTTTTTCAGATATGCTTCTGACCAGTGTTTTAGAGAATAATGGTGAGATTGATATATTAATTAGCATTTTTTTCCTCTTGATTTTGGCGGGGGAGAATATGACCCATACAATCCAATAATAATAATAATAATAATAATAATAACTAAAATTATAACTCTTCATAAGATTTTAAAACAAATTTCCTCAACTGCAATATTTCAAATTCAGCTATTACAACATCATACCATTCTATAAAAAATAATCCAGTTTATCTCTCTTCAATACATTTTAGTGACTGAAGCTATTCTCTTCTAGAGCAAGTAAAAATATGATTCTGAAAACATGTCTTTTGTCCTTTTGTGTATTTTATGCGTAAAAAAAAAAACGGTCCAACTGACTGGTTATTTTGTGTTTCTATATCTGCTCCAAGTCTGGCAAACGTAATGCGGGCTGTAATTGCATGGAATTATTGTGTACATCACTGCATAGGAAATTACTGGCTCTTGGCAAACATTGAAAGGAACCTGTTAGAAACAAAAGGC
The DNA here is from genome assembly GCA_025773905.1 of Chitala chitala. NCBI lineage: Eukaryota > Metazoa > Chordata > Actinopteri > Osteoglossiformes > Notopteridae > Chitala > Chitala chitala. The sequence goes on along the minus strand of JABJVR010000034.1, from coordinate 1,033,565 downwards.
ACAAAATCAAAATACATCTGGTTCGTTTTCTCTGTTTCCAGTTTTTTATGTTAAGATGGGCATTGCGGACCCATGTAAAAGAACATCACCATCACCTTCAGAAGTGACAGAGCAGTAGTTAGTCTTTCTCCATCCTCCCTTTGGCTCCTTATGCTAAGCTTGCAAGTTCTTTACATTCAAACAAGTATACTTTTTACTGTGGGACTGTGTTATCAACTGGGACAACCGCATGAGCAACCACTGGGAGAAGTCAGAGCTTGAAATGGGTGCAGAAACTCTGGACCTCACCTGTCTGGCATGTGAGAGAGGATATTTGTGGAAATGTCAAGGAAGAGAGGAGAGGAAATTAGCTTCAGTGAGGTGGTTTTTACCATAAAACCCATGCAGACACAGAAATGTTGGCGCAAGATCACCCACAAAATCCCATTTTGTTTGGTTTCTACATCAACAGCACTGCTTGGAATCATAATGTTATAAAAGTCTTCTAATTCCCTGCCGTGTGCCTATCCTGCATAGGATAAGGGGTTAAGTAATGGACGGAATGGATGGAATAAATATCTCTCTGGTATAATTCTAAAGAAACTGAAGCATACACAGTATTAGGTGTCAGTTATCGGTTACATAAAAAAATATATATTTAGATATTAACTACTGTTCATATCACAACGCACCAATCATAGCAATCAGGTACATTGAAAATAAAGCAGAATTGTGTTGCTATTAGCAACTGTCATTGGAGTTTAACAGACTAACAAGACAACCAGAATTACATTTATCCTGTGCAGTGCACTGATACTGAGAACATATGTTTTATTGTAAATGCATTTTGTCACATATAAATTTATATATACAGTAGAAATCAATCTTAATAAAAAGTGAAAATGTCAGACAGACAAACACTGAGAACTAAAAATGCAGGACAGTCTAGACAGGGCATGGTGTCAAGGCAGCTATTGTATGGTGTGGTCTGAAAGGCGCTGCCCTGAATGCTCATCTGTCTGTCTGTCTCTCTCTTTCGGGGCATGTCTTTGTGTTTAGGGTTTCTTAGCATCTTTGTCTGTCTGTCCATGTGTCAGTGTCCCTGAGGGCCCCCTCCAACGCCTCTCCTCAGGATCTTCCTGGCACATTGTGGACGATGGGGTGGGGGAAGATGGGCATGGTTGCTGGCAGGGTTCAGCGGGGTTCCTTCCTTTGCCTCACCGCAGCTGGGCCGTGCACTGGTCTATCACCTGCTTAGCGGCTCTCCTCCAACATACAAACCCCAGGTGAGGTCCACCCAGCAGCCCTGATAATTGCTTCTGGTTCATGCTACCAATGGGTGCTCATCTGCTCATCTTCATAGCCATTGGACATATATGTTTTCACCTGTTTATTATGAAGCCTTGCTTTTTCAGCATACACACTCATGTACATGCAGTGTATGTTGACCACAGAGCTTTGTTTTGCATCTTGTAATGCATCCAGTTTCAAAATGTTCATGCAAAATACTTGATGGACTGTGGTAGAGTTTGTGCTGTAACGGACTTAAAGGCTGCTGTCCTCATCACTCATCAGGACAGCAACCAATAGACTGCATGAGTGAACATAACCATCCACCTCCACACTGCCTGCTGTGCTGTTGTGCTGTGCTAATTTGTTAGCATCCATTAAAACTATGTTTGGCACTTTGCTAAAGCAATGATATGCCAACACCTGTTCCAAGAGGAATAAAACCGAGTATAAAACAAAACCACAGGTTCACACTAAAGTTTTTTTTTTTTTTTCATAAAGTATATCACCAAGGGAATCTGAAAACTGTTAAACAGATTAAGGCGTCCACCAAGTGATTTATGCTTGAGTTATCAGTTCCCTAATAGACTTAAAACTTCCCTGATAAATCACCTGCTAATTCAGAAAGCAAATCCCCACGTGACTGGACTTCATGAACTGTACAACTGTTACAGGTGTCTTTGCTGTACACGTCTATGTACACGCTTACTTTAGTGCAGGCATGTTATTGTCCAAGCCAAACAGTCCAAGGAAATAAGGCTGAGGTTGCCAAAGATCATCCAGCCTGATAATTGCTGTTTTCATGATGGTTATCATACTGACGCAGGACAGTCTTTGATTATAGAAATAACATTGTGGCGTGAGAATGCGCTCACAAATGCAACAGCTCTGATGGAGATAAGTTGTCACATGATGGAGTAAGACATGCAAAAAGACATCAGAAGCATTATTCAGACTCACAATGCAACATGAAAAAAAGGTTTGATAAAGTTTCTGACCTAATGACGTAATGAAAATTTCATCTTGCAAGCTGCTCCAAGACAAGCCTGACACAAACACAACAGCAGATTGGTATGCTGGCACAACTGAGGGCATCGATGGGATGCTAACCCCCCACCAGGCTCCAAAGTGCTTGGCTTTCCAGATGACAAGTGAGAACCCTGTCCCCTGACCTGGCTGGACTTCCCTGATTGGACTTCTTTGCGTCTTCTCAGGGACACGTGCTGTCACATGTGCACTGCGTTACCCCTGGTCCTGTATGTCACAGTTTAAGGAATATTTGTTGCTGAGGCTGAAGAACAAGGTTCTCTGGTGTAGTAGAAGCCGCACAGCCACGGCTCTGTTGACAGATCTTCATTAAATCCCCTCTGTTTACTTTAATGGCAATGAGAGCAGTCCTGTGTGAAAGGGAACCTCAGCATGATGGCATAAATTTCAGGCCTGGAAAACCGCCACGTCTGCGACATACTGAGGGAATCCCTGGTGTTTAAGGAGATTGAAGTTGGCTAGTTGTTGTGCTGAGAGGAATGCTGATTTGCCTTGGTACAAACATGCAAGTGTGGTGCATGATGGGAAAAAGGTGAGATAAACAGCAAACTTTTTGAATTTTTCACAATACTGTAAACTACTTAAAGAATTATAACATATAAACATATCTAGATGCCAAATAATGGTACTGTAAATCAATTAATTGCAGGTGTATCAGGTAGTAGTGATTAAGGCACCTTAAAAAAGCTGGTTGTTGTCCCCTCCCCATTCTGCCCTGAATACCAGAGTACACATATCTGTCCATCCATCCATTTGCTTTACCGCCTTATCCAATTCAGGGTCATGGTACACGTATTCAATTGATTTAAAATTTAAACTGCTTCTTTCAGACAATTCAACACAGCTAAATAGTTAGATAAAACAATAAATATTCTTCCATGACATTATCACACACTTATCCATTTAAGGGTCACAGTTTTTTTTTTTTTTTCATCACACAATGAATCAGTGGCTATTTAAAGTCAATTTATTTAAAACACCATAGTACTGACTATAAAGGGTAAATGACCGTTACGTCCATACACATAACAAACATCCTAGCTTCAAAAATAATAAAAAATCTGTTGAAAAATTTCAAGCACTACATTGACAAAGTTTAAAAGCAGCATATTTCATTTTTATTTATTTCAAAGCAAGCCCCAACAAAAGACAGCATTCTGATATAGCATATCTGTTTGAAATGTATTCCATAGTCTGTGATACTATCGAAGTGACCCTGGACATCTCAGCAAGGACATTGCACTATTTTCACAGAGCTGGTTTGCCCTTTATTGTCAGTCGTCTGGAACGCTGGATATCCCTGTGAATAAGGAGGAACATATGCAACATATTTGCATTTGGACATTAGTGGGATGACAGAATTTCATAACTCAAGCATTTGTAACAGTATTTTTCTCAGTGGGGACTGTGAATTACAACTGAGAGGGATAATAGGTATGGAAAAAAAATCTGATATTCAGCCAGGATTATTAAATTATAATGAAGTGTAAATGACCCCAGGGAGTAATTCCTTGCAGTTTTCATTCTAAACAGCAACGTCTGAGGTGGCGTAAGACTTGCCCACTCTCCCCATTTACTTTGCCCTTGTCTAAAATGCCTACGATTTACTTATGTTAAAGTGAGAAGGATCGCAGAGACTGTTAGCTGTGAATATGTATTTCTACAGAAACAGTGGGGCAGGTCAAAGTTCACTTAGGAAGACATAACTACAAAATTGGCACGAGTTTAAGATTCATTCAAAGCAGTAAGACAGCTGTAATGTGCTGCTGAGCCGTACGCCTTCCCTACTCTGCCATAACTGTTCTGCTCCTCTCCTCCCCAATGTCAGCCTTCTTCTATACTGCAACCACTAAAATTGCACTTGATAGCGTCAGTGTGGATCTTTCAACTTAAAACATTCCTAACTTGCCAAGGGACACTAATGTGTCAAGGCTTCTGCCAGAGACCATCACATGTCAATAGACCAATTAGACCAGCACAGACAAAGATCAGTCAAAGTGTCCAAGATGCACGAGTCTAACAATCCTGTGTTAAACATAAAATTTGATACACACTCCAAATCACCATTGTGGTATCATTTAGCGCTGTCATCTTAACATCATACGAATCCGACTCAATAAATGGTACTGATACCATCTGATGAAAAAAAGTAAGTTAAGAAAAAAGTGAAGTGAAAAAAATTCAGTTTCTTTTCATTGCTAATACAAATACAATATGGAATAGAAATTCAAAAAATGCAGGATTCATAAAGAGCAGTTTTGAACTGTAAATCATGTAGTATCATTACTAAATAAAAATGTAACTCCTAAAAACGTGTTCTACTGGATTTAGCGTGGCGAGTGTGGGGGCCAGTCAATGGTATCAATTCCTTCATCCTCCAGGAATTGCCTGCATACTCTCGCCACATGAGGCTGGGCATTGTCATGCACCAGGAGGAACCCAGGACCCACTGCACCAGCGTA
>JABJVR010000034.1:1018580-1028687 GCA_025773905.1 Chitala chitala | reverse complement strand
GTAGCCCTGACCAAAGTACAGACAAAGACTGGGGAAATACATGGTAACCCTGCCAAACTTTGTGTCTCATCTGTCTTTAGCAACAAGCCAATGACAAAGTTGTCATATAGAAATGTAGTGTACTGTCCTCTAAAAGACATCCTTGAGGAAAGTGAACAGGTGGCCAGATTTCAATATGTCTAAATGCTCAAACAGGTATGGCCAAATGACAGTGACATGACACCTGTACTACAAATACACTCCTATATATTGACTAAAGGGTAGGCAGCAGTATAAAAAATATATATAATTCCACAAATATTATAACTGACTTGCTAGTGTGTCACAGTGAAACAAAATTAAAAATGGCATTCACATGAACCAACAAATTACAGCTGTTACTAGAGGCTACGAATGAGTCTAAATGATACCGAAGTCAGAATACCTCAAATTTAGGCTACTCAGTCTAGACTTACAAATACAATAGAAAACAATAGAACTGTACAGAAGCATAAAAACACTACTGCGTCTAGCTTCACCACACATGTGAATCGATATTACTTGTGCACATGTGGGCGGTAGAACCTTTAATCACAGTTTGCTGTCACATGCTCATGTTTCACACTTTTGCAGAACCCGATCCTGTGACCAAAGAGGGGAAGTTGACTACAGAAACGTTCAAGTGAGCATGTTTCAGTTTACTTCAGACACATTAAATAGGTTTCGTGTAGTTCTGAGCTATAAAAGCTGCTTCAAAGGTACACTTTAAAAACATACTTCAACAGGCTTGAGATGGTAAATCGTGATTTTGACGGGACTGACCAATTTAGGTGCTATAAAGTCGGCAATAAGGGGGACATCGGTTGTAACTGTTCATATGGATGTTTAATGATGTAATTGAAGGAGCAATTAACATTCTACTTAAGTGTTCCACTGTTTTATGAAACAGGAAGTAAGGCAAACTTAATAAAACGATGCAGTCATTATTCCACGTCGTGACCATATTTGTCCTTTGATGAAACAATGCAGGAGCCATACTGTATATAAAAAATCGATAAATGCAAAAAAAAAAAAAAAACAAAAAAACATTGGTGTACTGTATTTTCTTTCAAAATACAGTACACTATAGCCTGTCCAACATGTTATTCGTAAAACCAAAACGCTGTGCAAGCCAGAATTCCACGTTATTTCCTTCTGGATTTAAGAACACCACTTAATTATTAGCATCCTCAAAAGTTTTCCGAAATTGTATTTCGATCATTTGTGCATTGAAGAATCCAGTATCTATGTTAAGGGTTACTTCCACAAAAATGTTCTTCTAACTAGCGCTTCGCACTAGTTCGGGTGGCTTCACCATGTTTCACTACACTGCACTTTCTCTTCTTTTAGTCCTGAACCATGTCTTCTTTTCTTATCGTCACCATTTCGTCCCCCACCCCCACTTGAATAATTCAAAAAACATTTGCTATCACGAATATGTTTAAACAAGGCAGAACTTTCTTTTCATTTCTCACACCTATGCCTTAGATTGTCCTTGTTCCTTTGTTACCCTCGCTTTCTATTAAGCAGTTGTGCTCAGCCGGTGCAGGAAAGCTGCTTTAACCACGTTAGAGCCCCCCTTTCTCTTGCTTCAGCTTCGGCTTCTCTTCTGCCAGTGAAGTCACCATGGAAACGCCACGATCCCCAGCCGCAAGATAAAGAAAACGTAATTACTCTTCTACGTTGGAAAGAGCGTTCGACATATACCGCCAAATCCAAAAATTGCTCAGACTGAACGTGTAAAACCTAAATAAATGACTAATTATAATGTGATACATGAATTTATTAATATAGACCATATTAACTGGTCTTTCATGCTCTTTCAGGTAAAATGTCCATAGCGCATTCAGTCTTATGCGTTTGATTTGCGTTTATTGTCCCTCCCTCTTGCGCTTCCTTTAGTAGAAAAGCGGGTCACTTAAATATTGTGCTGTCAGTCTGTTTTTTTTTTTTTTTTTTTGCATTGGTTTACACTGACAAAATGACGCTCTGTTGCTTTACAGCATTATTTCAATAATTTTTACAGCATCATTCAATAATATTTTGATAAACAGGTCTATAAGCAAATAAGTGAAGTTGTTTAAAAACAGTTTTATTTCGTTTGTCGAATTAAATTTTCGTTCTCCTCCAAGTCATACGAATGTGGTAGTCTACATATGAACGTAATCGATTGACATGGTGGAATTGGGATGAATTTACTTGCACAAGATGGTGGGCACCAATGGGTGGTTATGGTGAATTTATTTGCTCACAAACACCATTTTAACTAGCTGACAAAAACACAAAATTTTAAATATATTTAGCAGGAGGCTATTGTATGAGAATGATTTTCGACCACCAATTTATATTAGATTGCCACTTTCCTGATAAATTGTTAAAAATAACACTTCAAAACTGAACTGGACTACATCTTTTTGAAGTGCATGGAACATATGCCGGTTTTGTATATCAATGAACGTAAAATTTCTGGGAAGGAATTATGAAAATGGAAGCTAGTGTTCCCTTTGATGCGTCGTTTTGCAAGTGAACAATAAATTCCAATATAATTTCCAAGAAAAAAAGTTCCATAGATATTACTCCGCCCATGTTATTTAAAATTAACCTGAATGAAAAATATCCAGACAGTTCGTTCGGATAAAATTGAACACATGCAATCATACAATCAAAAACCAATTAAAAGAACAGCGGATATCGACAAAAAAAAAAATCACAAAAACAGTCCTACTTCCAACATTCTATTGTGCAATGAATACAAAGTTACTTGCGTTTAACAAATACTTTCTGTATTTTAACTAATCATTTAATTGGGAAAATGTTGCCGGGACAAGTTGGTTTTTTCACATTTGCAACAATCTACTGAGCTCCATTGTTCGCTCGCGATGGAAGCCACGCCCTCTTTCTCAGTGAGGTTTGTGATTGGCTGTATCAGAGTGGGAATGGCGTCACCGCTCGGAATGCCCATTCATCTGTGCACTTGGGCGTTGGACTCCGCATCTTATTAGCAACAAGGGAAATTTCTCCATTTTCTGCCCTGTCTACAGCGACATAGCCGCAAATCTGGGATTTTTATTACTTCTGTTAAGTTGGCACGCATTTTTTTGCGATTTTCCAATTTTGTTTGCTGCGACTGGACATTGATTACTCACAGAACAAACTTTTCGAAAGGGTGCATTTGTACAGACCTTGCTCATAGGAAAGAAGAGGCTTGTGGTCTTTGTTCGTGATTTTTGGATCGGTTGAGTTTCTTTGTTGGACCGAAAGCATGGGAGCGCAATTCTCCAAGACCGCTGCAAAAGGCGAAACCGCGACTGAAAAACCGGGCGAAGCCGCTGCTTCACCGTCAAAGACAAATGGACAGGTAAAAGCTGTTTAATTGCATTTAATTGATAAGAATTTGGAATTGTTTATTTGTGTGAGGATTTAGCGTAATGGTGCGCTCTCGGTGCGTTATTGTGGGAAGCGCTCTCAGGCGCGCGCTGATTTAAGCACTGATCTAGATGGTAATCAGACGTTGTGTTTAATGTAGTTTAATTGTTGATGAATTGGTTTAATTTGAATATACCATGTTTGATTGCACTTGGCTTTTAAAATTCGGATTAATGCCTGCAATTTGGATAATATGAATTATCCAAATGCGCTATAAAGGACTGGTGCACCGAGGTCACACGTTTTAAATCATTCTCATATTGAGCTATACATTGAGTTGTATTCGTGGCAATTTATTTGCTTTATTGAATGAATAGTGAGTGATTATTTACCCCACAGATGTAACTAATAGGTATTAAACAATTAATTGATTACTAAAGCCTATCATGTAATGTTATTAAAAGCGGGCAAACTAAAATACCCGTGAAGTGTGTACCGAGACTAGCCATTCCGTGTGGAAGACTAGAAATGGCTGAAAAGGTTCAATACGACGGTAACAATGGGTTGCCACGAACTCCTTTACCACGCCTTTTGTTACGGATGCATGGATAGAGATGCTATAGTCCACTCGTAACTACACATCGAAAACTACGTTGGACAGAAAAGCGCATTTCACAGTTACAGACTATACCGCGTGTTTATAAACAAAAAAGGTAAAATTGAGGCTGGCTATTGCTGTCTAATTTCAAGAGTCGTTACTGGTGAAGACTGCGTGATCGGGGGTATTAATGAGCATCTGCCGTTTTAATGAGCATCTGCTCTGTTTTGGCGCTACAGTATACCAGTAACTGGCAGATCCCGATCGCCCCCTAGAGGAAGATTGGCAATACATACGCGTATTTACAAATGTATATAAGGAATTCCAGAGTACGAAGAACATAGTGAAATGGAACAATTGTGACGAAATGCTGTTTTTTTTGAACGCGATATTGTTTAATTTTAAACAAACAATTTTCCGGGACAGAATAGGGTTGCTCGTTTTGCGTAACAGGCGACATGACCACCGGTTTGTTTGTGGCGTCTACTGCCCCTACTGTTACTTAATGGTACTGCAAATTTTGGTGTGTAAAATTTGGCTTTTCGCTGAAGTACTAAAGGGTTTACTTTCTACAGGAGAATGGACATGTGAAAGTGAACGGGGATGCCTCTGCTGCCGCTGAGGAGGTGCAAGCCAACGGCAGCGCTACAGCTGAGGAGAGTCCAAAGGAGGAGGCTGAGGCAGCAGTAGCTGAAGCAGGCAAAGAAGGGGACAAGGAGAATGCAGAGGCTGCTGCCCCTCCTGCTGAGGGTGAAGGTGCTGTCAAGGCAGAGGAAGGTGCCACTCCTTCCACCAGTGGTGAAACCCCCAAGAAGAAAAAGAAGCGCTTCTCTTTCAAAAAATCCTTTAAGCTGAGTGGCTTCTCCTTTAAGAAGACCAAGAAGGAGACCAGTGAGGGGGCAGAGGGGGAGGATGCTGGTGCTGCTGCTTCTACGGAGGAGGCCAAGAAAGAAGAGCCAGAGGCTAATGCCACTGATGAGGCCAAGCCTGCAGCAGAGGAGGCAGCAGCCACTGACGCTGAGGAGGCCAAGGAGGCAAGCTCCTCTCCAGAGACCAAACCAGAGGAGACAGCAGCCCCTGCAGAGGAGGCAATGGCAGCCCCGCCTGTGGAGGAGCCGAAGGAAAAGGCCCCCGAGGAGAAGCCAGCTGAGCCAGAGGTGAAGCCAGCTGAGCAAGAGGCACCCAAGGTGGAGGAAGCCGCACCAGCAACACAGGAGGGAGTGTCCAGTCCGGAGGCCCCTGCTGCAGCTGCCGAGTAAGGCAGCGTGCACCACCAGCAACGCAAAAGATTTAGGAGGAACGTAAAGATAATCAAAGACCTTCTTCCCTGTTTGTATGTGGGAGAAATGCCAGGTCCTGGCTTTGAAGAACTTGTCTACATCCAGGGATATTTTAAAGCTGTTTAGTTTTCCCTACACCCCCACTCCACAAAACCCATCTTGCTCCATTGTTACTACCATTCCATGGGGCGGAGGTGGGTGGCTTACATAAGTAATATGGGGAAAAATGCATCCACACTCTGCCACATACTTTTTTTTTTTTTTTTTTTTTTGCATCAGTATTAAATGTTTTTTTTCTTTTGCATTTTTTTCTACAAAATGTAAACTTGTCAAATGTATGGACATGCCCATGGTATGAAGGAGATGGGTAGTCAGTTGAGATGTAAATGAAGGGTAAAGAGATTTTTGGAAAAGGCACCTTTTGTGCCAGAGGGTCCATGCAACAGATTGCTGTAAGGGGTTGTCTTAAAATGAAACTGCAAGTCTTTGTGTACCATGATGTGTACAACACTAAGTCATTTTTACTCCAAGGAAGACAAAATACAATTCCAAGAACTAGGCTTAGAAAGTCATTAAAAAAATCATAGAAACTTTTCACTTCTCATTAGCTGTACCAGTTGGTGAATCAGTAGAAATACAAGTTGTATAGGCTTTATCGTTTCTTGCTGGTTTTATGACCTTAATAAAGTGTAAGTATGTATAGGCGGGGGTGCGTTTTTAACTGTGATTATTGTACAAATGAAATCTCAAACTCAAGAAGCACATGAAGTTTGCAGCTCTTTTCCACCCTGATCATTTTTGTAAGATAACAAAAGACAGTCATCCTGGAAGACCTTTTAAGCAATTTTGAACTCAACCAAGCTGTGATACGTGGAATGGTTACTGTTTATATACTGTGGTATGTTTTGATTACAACAGACTTTTTTTTTTTTCTTTTTTTTTTTTCTTTCTCCCAGTGGTCTTTGACAAATTAAGGAATCTCTATCAGATGCAATGTTTGTGTAGCATCTTGTCTTTCTTTTGTAAATACTGAAGAGGCTTTGACCAATTTGACTTAGAGATGGAATGTAACTTTGCTTACAAAAAAATTGCTATTAAACTCCTCTGCTTAAGGTGTTCTAATTTTCTGTGAGCACACTAAAAGCAAAAATAAATGTGAATAAAATTTGATTGTTTTGTCCTTTATTGTCTTAATATAGTATTTGGTGTTCAAATGATGCATGTTTTACATCATGGGTGGTGGTGGGGGGGATTGCACCCCTCCAGCCAGACATGTTCTGGTCAGATAAACCTGTATGTTAGTTACTGTGGCCTACTGCATTTTCACACTTCATCCAACCTCTGGCCTGGTGCCAACCAAGAAGGCTTGCTGACTGCATTACACTGTAGGCTTAGTTGCCATCAGAGTGGCTGAAACAGTTCTGATGCACTACTGTCACAGCTTCTCTCATTGGACTTCAGTTGTGTGGTGTTCTGTCACATGTGGGATGCACGTGTAAGATGAGATGTTTTAATATCTTTTGGAGCACCCGTACTGTTTTTGTAAGAATTTAACCTGTAAGGACAGTGTTGTCTACCACGTGTGAGCTACCGCTGCTCGCTGTTTATTGGGACTCGGTACTATAATGTAGTCACATTGCTATCAATCTAGGGAGCAGATGAGCATATATGCCCTGAGTTATACAGCAAGCCATAACCAAATCTATATTTAGTGCATTTGATTAAGCAATATTGCAAGTGTTTTTAGATTTACTGAAGGTGCCTATTTCCAAAATTATGAACCGTTAAAATTTACGCTTTCCTCGAGTTACTACTGATGACTGTGCCAGAATAGCAGTTGATTGCGAAATTTGGGTGATGTATGAGTGACCGCTCCAGAGTCATCCTCCAAAAGGGAGTCTGAAACAGTGAACTCGTCATCAGTCTGTTAGTGTTAACTGACATTCAGCGTGAGTAGTCTGGCTCCTTAGGTTCCACACACTGAAATACTAGAACCGCCTATCTGTAATACCTTCTAGACAATTTGTATAGATATAAAACCGTGCTATATATCTACCAAAAATGTATCACACGTTTTTCGATCACACCTTAGTCACTCCGGGATACCAAGAGTAATCTGTTCGTTTCTACCATTTGTTATCAAAGGTAAAGGTTTCCCAGTGAATTTTATTGCATCCATTGTTCTTCTAAATCAAACAGTTCGCATTGCCTTACCATATATCCAGATTATCATCATTCCAAGGTTTCATGTACACAACCGTTTATATTTCTAAAAATTGCGGTAATTTTTATCAAAACAGTTTCCTCGGGAAAAAACGGATGTTATTCCCACACCGAGATCCCTACAATATGCGATATTACTACGTGTTCGTATTTGCAACCCTGCAGCTTGCAGTAACAGCCCCCCCCTCCACCCCTCCAAGAAACATAACCCGATAATAGGGCGTCCTCCTGTGATGCAACGTGGTACTGCAGCATGAAAGCCTACGCAGTCGAGTAATGCTTCTCGTGCGTAACGTAACTATTTTTGACTGGTGGTTTCAGGTAAATCACCTTGTTCACGGGTTAAAATCCCTCTGTCATTTGTGTTAACAATTAACATTTTAATTTCCTCCCCCTGAACCCAGTATTAACTGTAAAGAGCATTGTTTTGCTTCCATTTACTATGCCTTCTATGGAACAATAACATAATACAGGACACTAACGAAAATAAACAAACGTGAATATCCAGAATGAATCGTAAACAAGAGTGTTTCACTTGTGTAGTCAGTACTTGTAGTAATTTGTAATATTTGCTTTGTACTTGTGGGGTGAAAAAATATATAAAATGAATAAACACACACACACACACACACACACACACACCCCAATCAACCACCATAACATTATGACCACTGACAGGTGAAGTGGATAACATGGATTCTCTTACAATGGCACCTGTAGGAGGATGGGATATATTAGGGAGGCCAAGGTGGCAAGTGTAAGGATTTGAGTGACTTTCACAAGGCTCAAATTGTGATGGCTAGACAACTAGTCAGAGCAACTCCAAAACTGCAGCTCATGTGGGATGTTTCACGTCTGCAGTGATCGGGACCTACCAAGAGCGGTCCAAGGAAAGAAAATCAGTGAACCAGTTACAGGGTCATGGGCGGCCAAGATTCACTGATGCATGTGGGAAGCGAAGGCTGGCTGGTGTAGTCTGACTGAGGAGTTACTGTAGTTCAGATTGCTGAGAAAGTTAATGTTGGTCTGATAGCAACTTGTCAGAACACAGTGCATCACTGTGTGTTGCGTAACAGGCTGCATAGCTGCAGACCAGTCAGGGTGCCCATGCTGACTCGTGTCTATTGCCAAAACTGCCTACAATGGGGACGTCAGCATCAAAACTGGACAACAGAGCAATGGAAGAAGGTGGCCTGGTCTGATGAATCACATTTGCTTTCACATCATGTGGATGTCCATGGGTGTTTGCACCGCTTACCTGGGGAAGAGATGGCACCAGGATGCACTATGAAGATCAGACCATGTCTCACAGAATATTCGACTCAGCTCCTGGTCCAAGCTTTAGCGATTTCAAGATTGGATTACTGCAATTCTCTCCTAGCTGGCCTCCCAGCCTCTGCTACGTATCCTCTCCAGAGGATCCAGAATGCAGTGGCACGTCTCATCTTCAATGTTCCCAAACAGACACATGTCACTCCCCTTCTTGTCAAGATACATTGGCTTCCAGTACAGGCATGCATCAATACAAGACCCTGATGCGTATATACAAGGCCATCAATGTCCCCTTCCGGTCCCTGCAGTCTGCTAATGGGAAGAGACTGGGTGCACCCATCCTTTTCTCTTCTTTGGTGCTTATATGGTGGAATGAACTTCCAATTGCTTTAAGGACTTCATCATTGCTGTTCACATTCCGCAAGCAACTGAAGACACATCTCTTCAGGGAGCACCTTAGAACTTAAAACCTGAAATCGTTTTCATCTATGCTTCCATTCACTCCATTGTTGCAAGGCTGTTTGTACATGTTTTCTAGTTAATTCAAGATGTACATTTTGTGTTTATGCTTACCCTTTACTTGAATGACTTTTGCGACAATTGCTTGACTTAATCATGTGCACTTTGAGGACAGGACAGCACTTACTGTTAGTTAGATTCTCTGATACTGTTTGGCCTCCTTCGTGACAAGCACATGTACTGTTATTTATTGTAAGACACTTTGGACAAAGGCATCTGCTAAATGAATAAAATGTAAATGTATGGAAAGAAGGCAAGCCGGCAGAGGCAGTATGATGATTTGGGCAACGTTCTGCTGTGAAATCTTGGGTTTTGCTATTCATGTGGATGCCACTTTAACATGTACCACTTACCTAAACATTGTTACTGACCAAGTACACCTCTTCATGGAAATGGTATTCCCTGATGGCAGTAGCCTCTTTTTATAGATAAATGTGCCCTGCCACACTGCAAAAATGGTTCAAGAGTGGTTTGAGGAACAACAATGAGTAACAATGAGTTCAAGGTGTTGACTTGTCCTTTGAATTCTACAGGTCTCAATCTAATTGAGCATCTGTGGGATGTGCTGTAAAAACAAGTCCAATCCACAGAGGCCCCACCTCACACTCTAAAGGATTTAAATGATGTGCTACTGTCGGCTTGGTGCCAGACACCACAATATACCTTCAGAGGTCTAATGGAGGTTGATGCCTCCTATTAAGTTAGTTGTCGTAATGTTATGGCTGAGTGGCGGCACGGTGGCATAGTGGTTAGCACTGTTGCCGCACACCTCCAGGCCTGGGGTTCAATTCCCGCCTTGGGTCTGTGTGTGTGGAGTTTGCATGTTCTCCC
>JABJVR010000034.1:976166-1017026 GCA_025773905.1 Chitala chitala | reverse complement strand
TGGAGTTTGCATGTTCTCCCTATGCTTGGTGGGTTTTCTCCAGGTGCTCTGGTTTCCTCCCACAGTCCAAAGACATGTGGGTTAAGCTCATTGGTGAGTCCAAATTGCCTGTTGTGTGTGTGTGTGCACCCTGTGGTGGGCTGGTGCTGTGCTCTGGGATGGGCTCCAGGCTTCCCTGTGTCCCTCACCAGGAATAAGTGGTTAAGATAATGGATGTTATGGCTGACCAGTGTGTATGTGTATATATATATATATATACATACATACATTGATCAGCAGATCTCTCATATATATATGGATTGCTAGAAATTTAAAGCTGGAGACCCTCTCCACAATATTTCTTATGTTGAGGATGGTAGCTCATTCTGCTTTCCTGAATTTAGTAGTTTTGTTTTACTGGTGTTTAATGACTGACAATGTTAGCTTTCAGACCATCCCCGTAGGCTGTCTCATTACCATTTCATCAATACTTGTCTGTTCTAAACTTTTCCCCTGCTACCATGAGGTGTATCCTATCTTTTTGATGTTTCTCTTCAGCTTTCTGTTTCTATTTTTATTGACTGGCTTCTTTACCTCCTTCTTGATGGGTTCTAAGGATCACCGTATCAGAAGGATACTCCTTAGACAGTTGTTGATAAAACTGTGCATTTTCTTTATTGCCTTTTCAGTGATGTCTGTAGAGTGTATAGACAGGTTTATAGAGTAGCATTCACTTAGCCCTGGATTTAAACAGCCTGACTGTGATTTACAGGGACAGACCCTTGGACCTTCAGAATTTGCTTAAATGCTATGTTTGATTTGTCATATACCTGCTCACTACTAGTGTAACCATGCTGTTTTATGCTATCAGAATTCAAAATTTCACCATTTACATGTGGTCCAATCAAGCACAAAACACCATTCTTCTGAAGGAGGGGAAGGACTGAACTTAACTGAAATTCAATATTTCTCTAAATTCAATTCATTTTTATATAGCACCTTTCACAACAGAGTTGCCCCAAGGCACTTTCTGGGGATTGGAATACAAAGTATTTCATAGGTAAGGTTAAAGCCAGACTTCAGTGTGGGGGGAAACCCCCCCGTCCAAGGTTAATTGACTACCCTACTCCCATTCTATTAATGTTATACAGGACAGAAATCAAACAAAGGACAACGTAACACTGAACATCAATTCATTCTGTCCATGTGCTCAGTCTAGGAGTACCATACATCGTATCACCTAAGTAAGTCCATGATACTATGCTCATGTCAGTGGTTTTAACACTGTAGCTTTAACAGGTGGTGTCCAAATGAATGTGTGAAGCATGGCAAAGACTACTAATACTAAAGACACATTCTGGCAGTCATAGCATTTAAAGGGAACATGGACATGTAGAGCAGCACCAGCAGTGCTGATTATACTGAACTAGAGTGTATGGTGCAGGTAGGATAAAACAAAAAACAGGTCTTCAGTTAGGATTAAAGACAGATTTGGCATCCCATTTATACACAGGCAGATTGTTCCATAATCCAAACTGCACTGTTTGTTTTGTGATTTAGTACTTTGCCACATTATAGATGTCTCTCTTCTTGGCAATGCCTTTACATATTTAAGGGTAAATGAACAGTTAAGTGATATTTCATATTAATACTGATACTTCCTATTAATTCTATTTCCTTCTTCTGCTACCCATTTACAAATTGCTACCATATGTCTAAAATAAATATCCACTGATGTCTACAGACTGATTGTTTAATACAAGCACCTGTTGGAACTGAAGGGGGCATAGCATAGTCCTAAAACAGCACACTTGTGCACCCCCCCCCCACCCGGTGATAGCTGTTTGCACCTGAGGGAAGACAATCTAGTGCTGGGGAGGACAGGCTGTCAGGTTCAGGTGATATAACCTGTTCTTCTTCCTCCTCAGTAATGTTGGAACTCGTTGCGTGACATACCTGCCAGGCTACAACTACAGCCAATGCTCTGGTCACTTTTTCAGGCTGTCTCTAAATTGTTCTGCATTAGGCCATCCCTGATCCAAGTCATATAGCATATAATGGTAATACAGCTCACCCCTGTAATGAGCTTGGAGCAACAAATTGTTGTGAAAGATAAAAAATAAAACAGAACTGAACAATGCAACTGGACACAGGCCCATTTAGGTGTAGGGAGTCCTTTTTGCATGTTTAGGAAGCCACACTAGGACAGATTCAGCACAACGTGTTTTGTCTGCATGATAATGTGAGAGTGCAGAATTATGAGATTTAAAGTGACATTAAAATTCTAATGCATAATGCACATATTCCAGAAAAACTAGGATAGATGAAGTGAAACAAAGGAATGTATTTGAAATATATAACGTCACTCTTGCAGAGCGAGTTGGCACACTATTCCGGGTGCCCCCACCCAGGAGGGGCTGGGCAGCCTTGGACCCCAGAATTTTTTTTTCCCTCCACACTGTGGAACTTTTGGTTCTTCTTTTCCGTTGTCTGGCTTTATCTTTAACTTCAATCATCCACTTGCTGTTAATTCTGTAATTTCCTTCTGCTTTGAGGCAATTTGTTGTGAAACATACTGTAAAAATAAATAGAACTGTGCCCAAAGCTCTGTGGAATAGGTTCCAGGCTCCCCCGCGACTCTGTGCAAGATAAGTGATACGGAAAATGGATGGATGCAGGGGTGGGCAATTATGGTTCTGGAGGACCACAGTGGGTACAGATTTTTGTTTCAATCAGTTCATTCAATTTCATTTGACCAGTATCTTTATTAAATATAAATTACATTTTTTTGCTTTTCTCATCTGCATTGTCTGTGATGCATTCTGTAATGTCTTTATTTGAAAAGCACATGATAAAAAATTATTTTATTGTGGTATTTTCCATCCATCCATTACCCAACCGCTTATCAAATCAAATTTCAAATTTTATAGCACCTAAGAGCAACTACAGAGTTCCTGCTCAACAAAGAATAAAACCAGTAATACAACATAAAACACACAAGTTGACATAATAGATCTGAGTTACAGAAAAGAAAGCAGAGGGTCACAACAGGTTAAGTACCAAAAGCTTGAATGAATAACTTTTCAACCTGGCTTTAAAGAAAGAGAACTCATTTACAGTACAAAGACCAACAGGTAAGAAGTTCCAGAGTTTAGGTGCAGTCACAGAAAATGTATGGTTACCCCAAGATTTGCCTCTCAAAACTACCAACAAACAGTGCCCAGGTGACTTGAGTGCTTATCCTGCACAGGGTCACAGGTGGCCTAGATCCTATCCCAGGAGACCTAGAGGACAAGGCAAGGGACTGCCTGGACAGGTTGCCAACTCACTATAATAATCCAGTACTATGCTAAAGAATATTAACAGAAACCAAAAAACTAATGCTTTTGGTTCCCCTTTCTTGCAAAACATACAAGCAGTTTGAAACTGAAAAACAGATATAATGAAATCATTTGAATTTTGTATGAACCTGATTTGGTGGATCTGGAAAGATGATGAATGCTTATTCAAGATCAGAAAGTTATTGAGAAAGTTCAGGGCAATTCTGAATTCTTGGCACATTTAATTCTTCAAATTCTAGTTGGGCATGCTCTCCATTGCAAATAATTTTACATGCATCAGACTTGCCCTATAATCAATAACTCTGCAAACTAAATTCCAACATATGTTAGACAAACATGGCTTAAAATTCAATTAGCATAAGCTACAGAACAGAAAATCAAAACCACTTAAAAGAGAATATGAAGTAGCACCCTCTTGTGGTCACAAATGCTGCAACTCATATCTAACAAATGCATTATTGGTTCTACGAAGATCATGGAAGGGAAATATTATCCAAGTATAAAAACTTTAATATGTATATTCAAAATATCAAAGGGAAAACAACTTCAGTCTAAAAAACGTACATTGTATTTTCTAAAATAAACATTCAATTACAAATGGATAGAAAATATTTTAAAAACCAATTTACAATAAACGGTCGCAACAGGCATCAAGGAAGTACAGATTTCCTCCTGACATTACGCTTCTAAAACACGTATAAAAACACACCTCATGAGTAATTTAGCTGCAATGAAGAGACTTCACAAGTGTTTTACATCTATGACAACACAGCAAATAAATATGTTTATGGCGCGGTGTCCAACGTGAAATCAGGTTACGCAGCTGCTGTACCGCCGAGGCGTCGCTGTGGCCTGGCTGCCATCCCACATTGGCATGGTCAAGTGGTACTCGCCTGCTCCGTCTTAACACTGTCAGCAGAGAGGACACGCATGTGTGCACACACACGCAGTGGGATACACCGTCATTAGACACATCCACTACTTACTCCTAGCATCTTTAATTCATTTATTAATCAACATTTACCAGTCAAGCTAGTGTGGAACATTGATATAGTCAGTCAGAAATCATATAGCACCCCTTAATCCATATCCAAGGTACTGCAGTCAAACACCTCATTTTCACTGATGACTGCTGTAACATTATTGGAAAAATAGAAGCTGGACATATCTTGACTCATCTGAAAAAACCAACTTAATTTTCAACTACAGTGAAAATTGTGTGCCAATTCCCTCCTAGTCAGGACATAGGTTATTAAAAATGAGAAGTAAAACCACACATAGGATGAATCTGAAGGACCAGGGATAACTGTGACAAACATGATCTAATGGCCTCCTGCTGGCCACCCTCTCCACCCTCACTGTTGATTATGCCAAACACAGCACTGGTCAAGGAACGCACTAAAAGCAGAATATACACGGCATCTACCAGTCCTGGTCTGACCATTATGGACTGTCCCAAAACAGAATTTCTAGCTATGTACAAGTTTCAGAGCTTCAAGATAACAGGTGCATGTGGTTTGTAATTCAAATGTTTTCCTAAGTGGTTCTAAACCCCTGCATTTAAGAAAAAAAATCCTTATGACAAGTTCTTCTTTGTGTCTAAGCTCACGTCATCTGTATTTAGGCTGTAAGTCTTTTGTAGCCACAATGCCCTAATTCAGCTGACTGAGTATGGCAAACTGCTCCAGAACAACTGTGACCTTCACTGCCTAGTTCTCCCTCAGATCTGATGCCTTCCATTCAGCATCTGAAATGCTGACAGAACAAGACATTCATGTTAAACTCCAGATATGCCATCTGGCCAGTACCTCTTTGTGTCGGCTTTCTCTGATCCCTCCTTAGTTTTTTCCTCTTCTTTCACTTCTGCATCATGGAGGAAAGAACATAATCAAACATGTCCAAATTCAAAGTCTGCATAGCATAAAAGTACTTTCTCTCTGGTGTACTACGTTGTTACACCTTAAAGTCTGCTTTTAGTTCTGCAGAAACTAACCAGATCACACGCAAGTGCAGTGAATTGAGTGGATTCATTTTTTAAAATTTTACAGTACTTTATTAATCCTACAGAAAAATTACTTCTATTTAACCGATCCCCTGAGGGAAGCAGTGGGCAGCCAGCCACATGTGGCGCCTAGGGAGCTAGCACTGAGGGTCTTACTCAAGGACACACCTGGATGGGGTAGGATGCAAACTGGAAGACTTCTGAAACCCAGCCTGACATTCTACCAATTAAACCACTAGGCCATTAAAATGAATCATACCTTCTTCCAAAATATCGAATTACATGGAAATCCATACTTCTTCGCATTGACCACATTTCTGTGTCACTGTGTTAATCATGTGGAAGGAGTTAACTGTGTAGTACTGTATTATCGGGTTGGGGCGCATCTATTAGAGCAGGCACGTTAATTATGAGAAATACAGTACTTTTACGTGGTAATTTAAATGTAATGACTGCAATAATTTTTTGTGAAAATTTATATTGATCAATACAGAATAAAAAGAAAATATGGACAAAGTATTTTCACAATTTCTGATACTAAATTAAGACAATGTGAGTGCATTAAACAGCACACACCACCAGTCCTCACACACACGCACGCACGCACACCCCAATGGCAAAAACACTAGAGGACTATTAAAAGCCTTCAATCTTGAGTGCGCACAATCATGACTAGCCAACAAAAATGCTTATCTCACTAAAATAACATTTAAGCCATTCTAATGATTTTTGAAATGCTTCTTTAAAAATGTAGTTTCCCTAGATCTCCCTGACCACTGCAGAATTTAAATGATGGACTTCCGAGTTTGTCATTTAACCGAGAAAGAGGCGGGTCTCCAATTCTCTCACCAGCTCGCTTCTCCTCCCCGTCCTTCTTGTCCTCCTCAACTCGGGCCCGTTTTATGCCCTTCTTGTGATTGGCTGCATTCCTCCTGCCTCCCTCTCCTTCATCCTCAGAATCTGAAAACTCCTCGTCACATGCAATCCTCTTGTCGGATGCGCGGACTACACAGAAAACAAAAATAAATAAATAAAATTATTGCGACGATCTTAAGCAGGTCCTGGTCACTGACACGAAAAAACTAGTTAGGCATTTAAAACAAGCTGAAACATTAATAAAAAAAAAAATTTTTAACAAAAAGTAGAAAAAGCTAAGGAGTGTATTCAGCAGGCTTATGGAATTTATGGTATTTGTTGATATTACTGGACATGCGCTTGTCAGGGTCCTCCGTGTCCTCGTCCACAGTGTCGTCGGGGACACTGTCCTCAGGGATCGCTTGCATTTGCACGCCAGGGGCGTGGGGCAGCATGCGCAGGTTCTCAAACAGCCGCTGCCTGCGGAGCAAATGCATGTTCACACACAGTCCAGCACGCCGACCGGCCACACCACACCTGGGCTGTGCACTCACTTTATCTTGTCCATGTACTCCTGGGTGTTCTGGTTGGTCATGTTGGATGGACTGATGTGCAGTTTGAAATCGGGTCCAAAATACTCAAAGTAATCATTATAGGGAAGCTCTGCAGAGAATGGATTTCAAAGAAAGCCACAGAAATTAGGCATTTTGTCAAAGACTGCAAAAAGTATAAATTTTGTAAAATTCTGCTGTGCAATTCATGGAGGTGCTATGTCATTGCTGTACCACAGGGGGGATACATCAACAAAGAAAAATTTTGCACACACCTGGTTGACTAACAATGGTGTAATAATTCACAAAGTCAGTTGTTTTCACTCTGTACCATTACATCTGTACCACCTGGTCACAAGTTGTAATGCAATACTTTCAAGATCTGCTGTTGCACTAATGTATAGGCAACAGGGCCCTGGTATTTACAGTTAGGTTCCTTGTCTTACACCTATGCAACCAGTTATTTACATACAGATGCTGTCTACCGTTTCCTACATGGTCATGAAAATCTCATTTTATTCCTTTTTCAGTTTAGGAACAGGCAACATTCACATATTTTCCTACTAACCAGAAACCCACTGTTGTTGAATTCCATCAGTGAGTGAGACAAATGGCTGAAGGGCAGTTGTGGGCGGAACCACAGAAAGCACAGGGAAAACAGTGGGCAAAAGCCCTTACCATCAGGGATATCTGTATCCAGTGCCACGGCCGTCTCGTAGGTCCAGCAGCGAGCCACATTGCGAATAGTGTAGCCGCCGCCACCCAACATCAGCAGGGGCAGGTTGAAGGATTTGATGTATTCCACACACTTGGCGTGGCCTGGTAAAAACAAAGAGTTCTAACTCACAGCCACAACTCAGTTCTGCAATACTTTGGAGATCTTTGCCAAGGCAAAAAAATTGATTTCATTCATCAATTATAAATGTCTGTGCTTATTCAATTGCTGTGTTCAAATCCACGTTGTGAGCAGTGCAGTGGTACTCCTAAATACTGCCTCTTATAATTAATGTTACGTTTCAGAAGATCTGCTCACGGGCCTTTAAGGAAATTCCCACAGCGATGGGTCAAGTGAACAAATGCAGTAAAAATGTGCATGAGAAGGTGGAGTCTAGCAAGGGTTTAAATGGGTGCTGGGTCCTGACCCCGAATGGTGACATTGAAGCAGCCCAGACGATCCCCTGAGAGTGAGTCAGCTCCGCACTGTAGCACGACTGCACTTGGCTGGTACATCTCCATCACCTTAGACATCACCTGTAGGCACCAAACACAAAAACCACTGAGATCACCATGGCAGCCCTTCCAGGGCACCAGGTACCAAACTTTGGGCACTAAAGTTAAATAAATGGGTACTTCCGTTTTTCCACTGATTTACAGCGCAATACCAGTACCGAAGTACCAGACCAGTTGTGGTACTTGTTTGGTGCTTTGGCTGGGACTTGCAAACATGTTTATTGCCGACTGGTTACCCAATTAACCTGCCTCGCAAAACAAAATACAACCTTTATCTTCAAAAAGCATAGCTGTATTCTGAATTTGCAAATACAGCCAAACTCAAAAATAACATTTATTCACTGATCCATAATTTTTAACTTAGTGTTTTATAACCTTTATCATTGTATGAAGAGACAGCGCCGGTCACTGACTGTACTAGTTACCGCTAACGGAAAACAAGTACTAGTGACCTTGGCTCCGTTTTGGAAAACTGTGCAGCGGCAAAATGCCGTATGAGATCATTGCCAAGCAATAAGTGGTGTTCAATAACACCAGATATCCCTTAGATTTCAAAAGCAGAAAGAGCCTGAAACTCAGTTCTTCAGTCTTCCTTTCTCTCTGACCCCTGCCTTTCTAACGAAAGCTCTTAAGGAGGAAGCATCATGGCACTGTCGAACATGCTCACCGGCTTGAATATCTGCTCGTAGGACTCGTCATCAATCCCATCCCTCAAAGGGAAGTTGACGGCGTAGTACTTGCCTTTGCCTGCACCAATATCCTGAGAAGACATAAGATGTCCGTCAGTGGGTCCCAGGACAACACAGCATTGTTATTTACATTCAATGCATCAGCAAACAATTATCACTTTGTTTCTGACTCCCTTGCTTTTAACATATGACACTAGCCATTTATCACACAGATCAGCCAGTTTTTTTCCTTCAAATTCAGTCAAATGCTTTTTTTTTTTGCCACCTTATTCTGCAAAATAAAAAACATCACCCATGTGGGTGATTGAATGTACACTTACAGTTGAGACTTGTATATATGGGATTAATGTATTTTTTAAAAGGAGCCATTTACTCTGAGATCTCCTGTCCCGGGGAAGTACTCTCCATATTTGTGGAAGGACACAGTCATGACTCGATCCGTGGTGTAGAAGGCTTCCTCAACCCCGTCTCCATGGTGGATATCAATATCGATGTAGAGCACTCTCTGGTGGTACCTGAGTGCCAAGGCACAGAAACACACACTTGCATGCAACCAAATCCAGCATTTTGATAGCTAAGAAAGAATAACCAAATGATTCTAAAGAATCTGTAACCCATGCCTCCATCCCTTGCCCGCCTGTCTGTACAGTAAACTGATGAAATCTGACCCTTTTACCATATAAACTTACTTGAGCAGCTCAAGGATGGCAAGAACGATGTCGTTGACGTAGCAAAAGCCAGAGGCCTCAGATTTCTTAGCATGGTGGAGGCCCCCAGCCCAGTTGACAGCGATGTCGGTCTGCTGTCTGTTAAGCTTCACTGCCCCAGCTGCATGGACAAAAGCAAGAAGTATGAATGTTTGCAGGAGTGGGAAGGCAAGTACATTTTAACATCCTTTAAGTGGAGTGACACCGAGAAGCTGTGACACACACTCCGCTACAGTTTAAACATCCGTCTTATTCTCAGCCAGACCCCTAAGAGCAGCATGTAGTGGGTGTGGCAATTTGCTTTATGTTAGCGAAGTAAGTTAGCATTACATCACGTTCACCTCTAAACATACCTGTCAGTTAAGATCAGAATAATCAAGGTAAACGGTTCTACTACAGACTCAACAATCATAAACCCTTAGCCACCAAAGGAGACACGTGTGTCCTGGATCCAAGAGTTTGGGTCAGATGTGAGAAATGGATTATACTGGAGTACCATACCTGGACACACCTGACAGGTTTAAAGAAAATTTAAAAAAAAAAAAAAAAAAAAAACAAAAAAAAAGTACAGAATTTAAACTCACCAGCTGAGCCACCTGTTGACAGCTGACAAAATTCAAACAGTCCGTCAAACACAGGGCAGTCCTCTCCAACATTGACTGGAAAGGAAATCCGGCTGTCAATCACACACCTATGCATGACATTACTTGTGCTAAAAAAAAAAAAAAGTACATGTATCTACATACAGAATCTAGTGTTCAAACAGTAGACATGAACTGGTCATTTTTGTTGCATACTTATGATGCATTTCAATTATAAAGGTTTAATGTGGTTTTACTTGCATTAGAAACACCATTATCTCATCCCCCAAATTCATCTTTTGATCTGAAATACAAATTTCAAGTTTGAAGAATGGGAGGTAAAAAAAATTGAAGAATTATACATATTATGTGGACTCAAGAGAACACCATTAGTACAATGTTATGTCTTACCATCCATCTCACTGGCAAAATACCTATGCTTCACAGTTTGTGTAGCAGGTAACATTTTAACAACAAGGTGATCTGCAGACTAGCAAACAGCTTTAGTATTAACCCATTAACACAGAGTTTTAAAAAAGTACAATACGGTTTTTCTTAGTCCTTCAGCTATGCAGCAACAACCCCTGGAAACACACATATGGGCGCCGCCTTCACTTACACCTCTGCATCTGTTTGCTGAACTCAGACATGTTGTCCGGTCGAATGGAGCGCAGAAACTTGATATAGTCGTCGCTGTGGTACTTTGTCATTTCTTCTGCTGTAGCCTTGTGTGGCCTCTGCACATCAAATCGCAAAACCACATTATGCGCATCGACATGTCGAAACGTTTGCAAATGTGACCTGTGTTTACCTTTTTAATTTAAAACGTGTATACCTTTGATCTGTTGTATGCTGGAGATGTTAAAACATAAAATTCTAAATCCTAAAACCTACACTTACAGGTTTCCCCACTCCCAACAGCTGCATAATATACCACAGAAATTATGTCATCAATAACAGATAATCATGCACCCCTTTTGCTAGAATTTTAATTATATAAATTCTTGATTTTCTGTACATGTTTTACAAGACGGTTTAAACATATGTGAAACCAGACTATAAAAAGTGGGGATCAAAACATTTTACAGAAATCACACAAGCAAAACAAACACCACGCGGTGTACAACGCCTCCAAACGATGTAGATATACTTACATATATTTCCATCTTCCTGTAAAGGCCATAATTCAAAAGCAGGTTATGAGTCATGCGAATTCTGTGAGGTTTCATAGGGTGTCCTTGACCGTAGTAGTAGTTTCCTATATCACCTGAAATTCAAAGCAGCACGTTTAACGAATTTGGAGAATTTCTCTCTCTTCACTTTTAAGTTGAAATGAAAAAGGTATGTACACGTTTTTACTTAATTGTGGTCATAACGTTTGTATCCTTTTATTTCAAGCAGGTATTGAAAATTATCATTATAAATTATCAACAGACAAATTATCACGGTTTATTCAAATATTAAAAGGGAGAAAGGTAATGAAGGTAGAGATTCATTTAGTAAGCAAAACAAATTAAAACTTAACGCAAATGTATAAAAATGTAATAACTACAAAACACACACACACAATGACTCTTACGACTTGGATACAAGCTACAACCTTATCTTAAAAGACTTGTGTATATATAAAATCAGTTACAAATGACATCACAAGCGATTCACAACTCGATGCGAGTCTTGAGGATCGCGACCCACTTCGTCGCATGGTCCAACTTCATGTCCAGAGGGAATATGAAGCCGATCATGCGCATTAGAGCAGCTTCACACTGATGTTACCTCCACTACAAATGGGCCCGAGCGGCAAAAAAAATAACTTCCGCGTTTCTCTGATATCACTTTGAAAGGCGGATTCAAAGTGGAAGAATTTGTAATTTACCGACACACACACAAATACACACTACGGCAAATGACTATAAATCCACAACGAAAGGCGGATACACGTCCATTCTGCGTGCACAAACACAACGAGTTCGCCAGCTAATCTAGTTAGCACATCGTGCACACCAGTCCTGCACCAAAATCGCGTGTCGTGAGCAGCAAACTGTAACAGTTACACTGTAAATGCAAACATAAACGTAGGGGAGAAACGTTTAACGGTTACAGCCAAAGCGCGCGACCTACACATTAGTGCACGGGACAGGATGCTAATCAACGCGTGTGCCCGTGTGCTAGCAGCTTCGTCTCCCCCAGCCCGTTCTCCTCTCACTTCATCCGCACGTTTTGGAAAACTCCCGCGCAATATCTCGTGTTTCTGCATTAATACACAGAAAACCGGACCCGTACCGTCATAGTAGTAGCAAACCTTCTTCTTATTGCCAGTCTGAAGCGTGTATGCCATGGTTGTTGTGTTTCTGTTCGAGAAAACGGCAGCCGGCGAGTTTTTCTGCAAAGAAAGGGAGCCGGGGCGGAGAGGGGGAGGTGCAACCTGAAGGAGAAGGGGAGGTGTCTAACGATGTCTGAACACTCGGCATACAGTAACACTTAATGGTGTCTCTTCGTTTCCTCAAAATCTATCATGCAAATAATAATAATATTTGCACCGTCAAAGCAAGCCATTCTTTTTTTAAGAGCATTTCTGAAGTGGCGCGACCAGCGGATGTATCAACCGAATGTCTGTCATGTACATGCTCTGTATGCACAAAATAAACTGTACTGTGCTGGAAGTCGCAGGCCTCTTGTTCATTACTGAATTCTTAACTGTGCAGACACACTTTTAAAGGTTTTATATTACGGAACCATTAATGCACACGTTTGTGAGCGGAGACACTCGTTTCCCTACATGCTGTAGCTCTATTAGCAGGTCATATGCAGCAAATACATTATCCAGTATTTTATTCCGGTTGATTTACGCTTAAAAATTAATTGGCAAAGAAGTTGCTGTGATCTCCTTAATATGCTACAATTGCTTGAACAAATTTTTGGAACTTGTGCCTTCAATGTCATTGGGATGCAGACAAAGAAACCAAATTTTTATTGTAAACTACAGTAAAGATTTGCTCATAGTATTCTAATGTAATAACGGCATGTCTGTGAAGTGACATCTTTAGATGAATTATTGCTTTCAAACTGTCTGGTGTAACATGACGTTTATGTGGTTCTGATGAATCTACCTTAGATTAAAAAGTAAATAAATATAACTTGTACATAAATCTTTGATTTTATGATTACACTGTGTTTATGTCTCTGTAAAACTGAATTATGTGGTTGCAGGGAGATGCTCATGCATCTGTACCTGAATAGGCCTTGATGAAATGAGTCCTTTAACCAACACGTTTAATAACATTATTTTATACACAAATGTAAAAGTCTGACTCCTTTTATTATTGTAACAATAAGCGTGTGTGTGTGTGTGTGTGTGTGTGTGTGTGTCTAACGGGGGCGACGTTTCATGACTGAAAGCCTTTTCCAAGTTGCCTCCTTGTTTCCAGTACTCTTGATTTATAGCTGACTTCGAAGGGATGCCCTCAGAGTATGGTATTTCTTTTGTAATTAACAAAATTGTATTAGAGGGGAAAGATTAAAGACACTTATCACATACGTAGTCGCTGGTGTGTAAAACAAGTTAATTAGCTTTCCATTTGCAGAGATTAATTAAAGTGCTTGCACACCCTCACATGTGCTGTAAATTAAGTAACAAGAAGCAAACATATTTTTGAAAATTCATTACCATAGCCAAAAATAATTTATACTTTGAGAAATCAGCAGCAGTATTAAAGAACAGCAGCATAGTCTTATTATTGTTTTTTCCAGACAAAATAGAACTGCAATATCTTACAGTATATCAAGCATTTAAAATACTGTTAAGTTTTAAAATTAATCTGTCTTTGGTGATTTAATCAAGGTGTAAATGACAAATTGAGGAGCTATTACATAAACATTCATTAGTCGTGTTACTGGACTTAAACACACATTTATGCAACACATCTGGTTAATTACAGCCTACTGTTTCACAGTTTCAGTAACACATAAAGTTTTTTAAGATAAATTAATTTAAAAGGGAATGGCTTAAATGTTATGTTTTTGATCAGTGAGAAGTGAAATATAAAGTGATAAACAGACCATTTCCAGGAAGAAGCTTATAATTTTAGTGAGATCATGATCAGATGGCAATTTATAAAGCCTAACATGAATGGCAAAGCATAAACGTTTACAGAACATTCTGGCAGGAGGACGTAAAATCCCAGTATTAATATAGACAACAAAGCACATCAAGGAGACTTAATGGAAGGTCAGTACAAATGACTGTTGTCAAAATGTTTCATCTTAAAAAAATGTGCCCACAAATCTATTTAGTTAATCCACAATTTAAAAGTCTTGTAACTACGTTAGTTTTCTTTTGAGAAGTTAGAATGACTTGTGCTCTGTATTTATTGAGGATAAATGGAGCATTTACAGTTCACGTTGTCTACAGGTCGATCGCCCTTTTAAGATATGCAATATCAGCATTCCTCATGAGAGTTAATAATTTCTTTTAGCCTTTAAAACAGACCACAATGTATATGCCACTAAATGAATTAGTAATGTGCAATTCCACACACATTTACCACAAAGGCTAAACTCGCTGACAGTTAACCAGTCCAACAGCAATCACACAAAGGTCTCATATTACAGTAGCGAGTCATTCTGGACAAGTATATATGTCATATATGTACTGTGGTGGTTTACAGTGAAAAAAGCCAGGTTACCACCTACTTTTGTATTTAGAAAACACAAGTCAGGCAATGATTTTACAAGAGTGTTTATTTAATTTGAGAAGTTTGCTGTAATATCCAGGACCAAGGGTTCTTTTCAGCTTATGCCAGTGTTCTAATATTTATTGTTACTGTTCTTTTTTAATGTAAAGCCTTTTTTTTCTTCACAGAACACATAGTGATACAAAACAAGACTATCTGTACATGTTTTCCTCTTGTTTATGTAAAATAATTTTTACATTGGGTTAAAATGAAAAAGATAGAAAAGGAAATTAACATTATGCTCTGCTCCACAGTCCTTATGAACAAAACATGGAGTAGTACGAAAATATTAGCATTAATTCCCTTCTGCAGCACAGTATATTCCAGATGTTTTAAGGTTGAACAATCATGGAGGAATCTCACATATCTAGGCATAATTCAATTCAATATAGAACATTTTGGAACCTTCTTTCAGGTAAGATTACATTTAGACTCCCTCATAGTAGAGTAATGTCAAAATTTCCAACAGATGAACATACACACTAAAAATGTTTGTGAAGGACAGTTGGTAGAACTAGTAAGAGTTATGTTATGGTCTAGTTTATAACTGAAGCAATATTCAAAATGACAGTTATTGCATTTCCTTAGCTCATGGCGGTCATGGTATGTTATTGAGGCTTTTTCCTTCTGTCTGTCTTGGGGCTCTGGTTCTTGCTCCATTTTAATTGCTAAATTTTCTTAATGCTCTTACCTGTGTGTGGTTTTTGGGATTTGTGTGTATGTGTTATAGATGGTGACTCCTCATGCTTATCTGTAAGTCCAGGCATCTGACCTCTGGTTCTGTTCATGCTTTATTATTTTGTGATGTGTGTACACGCTGAATCCATTCAGTCTCCAACTCATCCCAACTTGCGTTTTGGTCCACAATGTTTTCTTGTGATAGTGACACCAAACTTTTTAACATCGAGTTTTCATTTTTTGTAACTTTTCCTGGAATGTGAAATAATTAAAAATTAACATAGTAATATATATATATATATATATATATTTTTTTTTTCAAAAAATGAAATTCAATTACAGCACTGCCAAACTCTTAGACCACCCAGGAAATGTATGTACAGTTTTATTTGTCTAGGCTGCAATCCATTATTTACATTATATGGTAGTTGTCTTTCAAATACATAAAATGTTAAAATATTTTGAACAATTAAAGAAACCAGAAAGTATACTGTAATATCTGACATGATGTTGGCCAAACTTTGGATGTGGGGGCACAATGATCAGAAACAGAAAACATTTTTTGACAATTGGGAAATACAGTTGGTTTTTATTAGAGTTCTGGTTTAAAAATTTATTAAAGCAATTCTGAGCAAAGACAGTCCTTGATTTTAAGATGTCCATATGCTAACTGCTAGTAATTAGGGGATTGTGGCTGGTAGTGTTGTCGAAAACATTTTATACTTTATATAACTTTTTATACTTTAAAAACGTATACTTTTTTCCTTTAAACATGAAATTGCTATTACTTTTATTGTATCAGTTTTATTTGTGTAATGGTCAGTACCCTTATAAGCAAATAAAATCTTCTTCCTGTATGGCCTAAGATTTTTGCAGTGGTGTGCATACTGAACTAAAATATGCTCTACGATATTAAAAAATCGTAAATATCACAATGAGTATGTCAGTTTGCTTTCACTCAACCTAAGCCTTCTCAATACATTTAAATTGATATGAATCTGCTTTTACAGGTTAACAGTTTGCATGACTTGGTTGCATTGCTTCATATCAGATTCAGTTTTATATAACAGTGGACACTGTGTAACTATCATCTGCCTTAAAAACACAATATGGATGGTTGACTTCCCTTAGTATTTATCTTTGAAGAAGACTAACGCTGTTAGTGGTTATGGAGATAAACATTTAAAATGAACAACCAATGTGTAAAGGAAATGGGCACTTTCAAATAACACTTAGAAATTACATTTTACTAGCAGATATTCCGCCGTACCCATTAATTACTAAAATTGATCCCATTCCATATTTGGTCACCTTGTGATACCTTTCGGTCTCAATTAGAATAAAAGTGCTTTATTTATTATTTAAACAGGTTTTTTTAAAGGGACATTTTTTGAAAAATCCCTAGGTCAATGAGTTCAGCAAATAGTCTGTAAACTTGTGTGTTCCTCAGGGCCAGTTGAATGTCCTTCCTGTGATCTGGTAGAACTTCTGATTAAATGGGTGGAAGAAGCGACGGAGCTTGGCCACCACAGAGGGGTCCACGTCCGGGTGGATGCGTCCCTTGCTCCCTGCCAGGCACTTGCTGAAGACGACATTAAATCGGAGGCAGTAGAAGCCGCGGGTGGCATTGAAGTACAGGTTATACTGACTGATCCGGGCAGGCAGGTCGAGGAATTGCTCTACCATCTGCAGCTCGGGCAGGGGGTCCGTGATGAGCCGGTCCCCATCCACAATGTGGAACTGCTCCACGGGAAAGTACTTGAGCCAGCGCTCCAGGTGTTTGGTGTAGATACTGGTGCGCACGGCCTTGTACTTGGTGTTTACTTCACAGGTGCCAGCGTCAATGGCCAGCTTCTCGAACTTGTGGTAAGTTTTATTCTTCCTCTCCTTCCCCTCCAGAACTTGGGTGTAGTCAGAGATGGCGCGGGTGGTGGGTTCTCGCACGATGACCAGAAGCTTGATGGAGGAGTTCATCTTGAAGATGCGCTCTGGGACCTCCTCGGTGATGAAGTAGGCAGGGCTTTTCTCAATGGTGATCTGGTGCGGGAAGGAGAAGGGCATCTTCTGTCGGTACCAGTCAACTCCCCGCGCATAGTTCCTGTCATTGTCGAAGAAGTGGATCTCCTGCGAGGCCTTGACAACAGCTGGATGGAGGTTGAGCATCTCCAGCAGGGCCCGCGTGCCGCCCTTACGAACGCCGATGATGATGGCGCGGGGCAACTGCTGCACCAGCCGGTGCAGCCGGATCTGCTCTTGGGTGGCATTGGCGCTGCTCTTGCGCAGTTCATGGGGCAAACCCCGCTTGTACTGTAGCATCCGGAGCGGGATCTGCCCCACAGGACGAGGGGGCGTTCTGCTTTCCGATGGGCAGATAGGCTGTAGCCTGGAGACAAAACAAACAGAAGGCAGAAAGACAAACTGAATTTCTCACCAGCACGGTTGCCAAAAATGTTGGCATTTCTATTTCTAAAAAATAAGCACTAAATATCAATGTGAGATTGTATAGATTTTACACATGAAAAAAGAAAAAATATGAATGACAAGGAAAGTCAATACAGCTATCCCACTGACATGGTATTATATACCAATGCATCATTACAATTACAAATTACATTCAATTAGAATGACATTAATTCTAAATATAATATGTTGCAAGACAGACAATTAGTATTTTAAGTGTAGAGTATTAAAACAAATTGTCATCACATTTTGTCCCATTTTCATTACTGCAGACTCACAGCTACTGTACACTGTTTGGCAGACCTGTCCAAGCTGCCCACTCTGGCTACAAGGTAAAGCAGGCTCCCGATGGCAAGGCTCCCCAGCACCAGCAGCTTCTGTCTGAGCACCGCCTGCTGTTTGGTCAGCATGGCCCTCCATCAATCGTCAGGCCCGCGTCCTCGGCCTGCGCGGGGAAGAGCACATAAACCGCTAATCACTGCCAGGGTGGAGGCGGCCGGATGTTTATTAACAAACGCTCCGTCATGTCTCACAAGCGATTAAGCCACAGCTGCAGAGGCGAGGAAAACTGCCACGGAACGTTAAAAAAAATGGAGGGACTGTGTTTATTTATATATTTACGCATCCTTCTATCCATCGACCTGTACAAGCTTCAGAGTATTTTTTTTTAACAGTCTTGTCTTTTTACTGCTGTGGTCGACATTACTGATACTCCGTGGTATTGTGGAACACAAAGTCTGGCGCACACACATTCCTGGGTAACGAGAACATTTTGTATGTCTCATACTGCGCAGTGAGAAGGTTTTCAGGAATTGTAGAGCAATAGCAATCACAAAGCACCCTAGTGTGCAGGTTTTAAAGGCACAAAGCGTTCACCTTCTTCTTCTTCAAAAAAACCCTGTTCCTTAAGCAGCCAGTGAACCCAATAGCATCATCAAATCCTATAATCCTGTTTTTTCCACAGCAGACAGTAATACCCTGCAGGTACGGTTGTGCAAACTCAGAAGAACACTCATGTTTCTGAAAATAAAACATCATTTGAAGCACACGCTTAATGGACACAAACAAAAATTGATTAAAGAATATAGGAATCAGATATATTTGGTTTTCCATTTTTGCTTTACTGTTTATTTTTAGTAGGAAAGAAAATACCCCTTTCATGCTTTCCTTTTGCACAATCACACAAATATATATTGCGCACCTGTGCTGTGCTGAGCCATGCCCTACACTGTTACCTGTATTGTACCGTGTCAAACAGACCCTGTTCTAAAGCAAGACCAAAGTGTGCTGAACTCTGCCCTTGACCATATTTAACCACATCACAGTGAAGTGACTGGCTGTGGCATTTCTTTGTTGAAATGCAGATGCCACATTTATTTGTCAAGGAAAGACGTGGTTTCATTTTAAATTCAGTTCAGTTCACAATGGAAGGCATGCAAGACAGCACTGTTGTAACAGCAGTATTTTATTAGGAATGTACAGGAATGTGTGGAGTCAGGAGGAAATGAGAAAAGAGAGGGAGTGTGACTGGTGATAGTAATGATCAACCAAGTTAGCTGCCAATGTTATGTGCTTACTTAATCAAAACCCATTAAAACTGTATATGTGTCAAAACTCTTATTTGACATGTAACACTACAAGTGGCTCAGTGAAGAGGTGTTTTAGCTGTTTTAGCATTTTTAGCTGTTTTGTCAGTGGAGAAAATATAACGCGACTTGGAAGTGAGAAACGAAAATGTTTTCGGAACATATCGGCTAATTTAGCAGATGTACTGCAAAACAATGGCAATATAGATCATTCTGCAACAAAGCAAAAATATACACCATTCCATTCCGTGGTCAGCATAAATGAAAGTAACACTGAAAACTCCATGTTGACAAGCAATTTTCTACAGTTGTGTTGCTGTCAATTTTCCTTATGGGTCGAATACATCATTTCAGGTATTCAAATTTAGCAACGCCATTTTCCAAGACAAACTTGGTCAGTGGAAAAGCACCTCATGGCATACCATACTCTTTTAGCATGGTACGGCATAGTATGGCACATTCTTGGTGGAAGGGCACAGTGGCTCAATAGTGAGTACTGTTGCCTCACACCTTCAAAGTTGGGGGTTTGAGTCCTGCCTCTGTGTGTGTGCAGTTTTCTTTCTCCCACAGGGCAACGACATACATTGTATATCTGATTGTGTGACGTCTGTGAAGCCTTGCCCTCCATCCATGGTGTCCCCTCCATTGTGCCCTTAGGTGCCTGCGATAGGCTCCAGACCCAACCCCCCCTCCTCCCCCGCATAGGATAAGCAGCATGAAAAATGGATGGCTGAATCACTGCTCGAGTGAGGAAAAAAGTATATCCATGTGACCAATAGAGGGCACTGTGTTACTGCTGAATCATTCTGCACAGGCACGGGGGAAAAAAAATTTGCACAGAGGTGTTTTCATCTTCATGCAGTGAAAAGGGAACGGATTGTGGGAGCACCTCTGTTTTGCTGAGAAAGAGCTACATGGTCTCTCTAGTGTCCAGTTGTAAAGCAGTCAAAAGATATTGAACAGGAATCAGCTGTTTTCCCATGAAGACCCCAGCTCCAGCTGGGCGATCCCTGGCCCTAACCTGACACTGCCACGATTCCTGCGCTCTACAGGACTGCAGTACATTGCGGCTGTAATCCTCAGGAGGCAGAAAGCACATGTAAAGCTGCGCTTATGGCCAGAGGCAGGATGTGCTGATCTAGCCGAAAGCAAAGCCGTTTCCCTTATCCACTGAAGGCTGGGCCACATCACAGACCCAAGCCCTCCCAGGAAGCAAGCTGGAGGCTGCTACTGCAACACCTTCATTCATCACGCACACCATGATCGCAGACAAATCTTTAAAAAGCCACACCAGATGGTTACGATCTGAAATGTCGTACTGAGTTTCTCCCGGTCTGTATATGTCCGACAAAACAGAAAAGTGACTGCAGTTTAATCAGGAAAAAACCATGACGCCCCTTGCTTTGCTACATTCACTTTTAAAATGAATGTTTTACATGCGGAGAGTACTGACAGTGAGTCGTCTGTGAAAGAAAGACTCTCAATACTTACATCAGGATGCTGGGCATTAAGATTTTAACAAAAGGGGTTTTCAAAACAGTAATGGCATTCTCCTGCAACTAGAAATTACTCTAACCGTCTAACGCAATAAAACCCAATTGAAAGTCAATCTTTTCAGTACCGGATCTCTTCTTCTTTTACCCTTTGCGACTACAGCTGCAGTACAGAGTAAAGAAAACTTTGCATCTTTCCACTATAGTGAGATTTCCATTCAACTCCCCCCCTAATAAAAAGCCTGGCTAAACGTCCTCAAGACATGAAAATGAATATGTGCGGTTTTTGGGAACGACAGCAAGGACTGAAATGTTGATTTTGAGACGTAAACGCCTTCGAAACATACCCACTATCTCTGGTTTGCACTTTCCCTAACCCTGCTTTCTCCCCCAGAAACAGCGCCTCTGAATTGTCCCTCGTACTGAAAACGGTGGGTTTACAGGGGATTACTGCGCAAGCAGCTCTACCGAACAGCGCCTGCAGTGAGCTTCCTTATCAAATTCAGAGAACAGACCTTGCCAAACCACGCTTTGCCGCTATACAGAATCTTAACACACTGATGCCGCTGGCGACCGAAGCAGAAAATCACAAGAAAATGTATGAAATCATAGAAAAGTAGAAAAAAAAATCTGTTCAGGTCATTGAAATAATGTATTTTATATTATTTCCGTTGTTTCATGCTGTTTATATATGATTGTTTTGTTATAGTTTTCAACATACTTAGTGCCTACATGATACAGTGACAATGGATTGCTGCACGTTACATCTTAAGAAGAGAACAGCATTAGCTATTGTTTCTCTGAAATGCACAGGGTCATTTCTTGAGCTCAGAAAAACAGTATATATATATATATATATATATATATATATATATAGGACTTACTGGATGGGAGTAATTTACACATTCGTGTCAAACTTTCTCAGACGTCAGATGTTAATGCTCCACTGCACTGAGACATTGTTTTATGTACAAAAAACATTTTGCACCACAAAGTCATATAGCTCAACATCTCTGCATCCATAGTGAGTTGAACCTTCTAGAATGCCAAAAATGTCACCCCTACTCCCAAAGAACAAATTTCCCCTTTTGATAAATGTAACCACTGCATTTAACTTGTTCGTGACTGCACCTGAATTACACGATAAATTGTAAAAGTCCAGCTCTGGTGGCAGTAGGGGGTGGAGGTATATGATGGGCCTGGCCGACTCTAAAGTTGGAAAAATGCCATCTACAAGAGTCCTACCTACTCTTCTTTGGAGTTCACTTTAGATTTTAAGGCTGTTTAGGTTATTCATTCACAATTCTTTCCTTTTTTGATAAATGTAAATAAGTCTTTGAACTCCTACAACTAAACTCCCCTCAGGGGCATTACAGAGAATCCTGGGGCCCACCTTACATGTTAGAACTGCATGCGGGTTTGGTTTACATATGCCGTGACCTAAATACGCTAAAAGAGGCTGCAAAGTCAGAAGAGGCTTGAATGCTCACTTCCTTCTATTTCACTGACCGATGAAAAGACGGGAAAGGGAAAGGTATTTACTAAGCACCTGTATGCGCATACACCTTGAAGAGGTCAAACATACTCAAGGAAACAGCTCAGTCTATACACAATAAAAAATGAGGATGAAAATTTTCCACAATTCCCCAGTTATTTTCTTGATTTTCTGTTTCATTATCATTTGTTGCAGACGTGCTTTCCTCCCAACTTGAGTTGATAAAACTACACAGAACATTGACGACAAAACAGCGGGTATCCACAATATCTCACTGGTATTATTCACATAGAAACCTTTATGAACCACTGATGAGATGCTTACCATTTTGAAAACCATTCTCTGTGTAATGACATTACTGGCTTTTTCCTCTCACAAATCTAACAAAAACAATTCATATTCAAGTCAAGGTTTTACACAGCATGGCACGTGTTTTGTCCAACAGCTGTCAACACAGCCTGTGTCAGAAAAATTAATTTCAAGCCGTGTTTGCTGTGTCATTAGAACAACAGACATTAGCAGAAGTAAGGGACAATTTGCCTGGCAAAACATCTAATGCAGCAAAGAAGCTAGTCTGTTTACTGTGATAGGCTGATCTCTGCTTATCAAACTTAAATACAAAACACACTTAGGGAGTCAGTCTTTCAGCAATCAGAGCACTGGGTTCTATTAGCAGGCTGATGATAAATGCTGATACGACAAATGCAGGGTGCGTAACCTTAGTGTGAAATTAATGAAGCATTAGCCCTTCTGGTGCTAAAGATCTTGATACATGCGTTTGCCATTACACTAGAGCTGCGTATCTATCCAGAAGAACAGGTGACACAAACTGTGCAGAAAAACAACCGCAGTTACACACATCAAAGCCAAACTTTGTCACGTTCAATCTCCCTGTTGATAGGAATATAAGGATATAGGAATTTCTGTAATAATCTCATGCATAATGTAAACATCTCAAGAAAATGCCACAAACAGCACAATAATAATCTTATGTACATTAACCTTCACCATATGGGTAATAAGAAAATTCTAAGAAAAAAAAAACTACAATTGTGTCTTGTGAAGTTGTAATGATAGTGTATGAGTGTCTTTGCTAAGAGCGTCTTTTGCTTGCTCTTTTGATTTTGGCATTTTACTCTTTTTTCTTTATTAAATATTGCATTTTCTTGTCTTTTTTAGGCACACGATCAGGACAATGTCCCTGGCATCACCTCCAGGTGACAAGAGACTTCTTATCAACAAACACACAAAAAAGTGCTGATTCACATTGTGAAGTTCAACAACCACTTTAAACGTGCATCGATTTATTACCATTATTGCTATTATTAGTATAATTATAACTGATGCGTACTTCTGCACCAGCAAAAATTCATGCTTGTTTTTCAACTTCAAATCCCACACGGACTCCTTCCCATTGCGATCATGCCCATTTGGAAAAGTTGCTCCTACATTATTTATCTCCAAAGCCATTGTGTCTTTGTCCCAGACACTGCTCTGGCACCGCCTAGTCTGTCCTGTCATCTGCCAGGGCGGCATGGGGGCTGATCCCCAACCACCCTCCCACCCTCCACCCCCCACTAATGTTTTGGCTGGTGTTGCTCTGACCTTCCTAACATACGCACATGCATGCACATACAAAGGCATGCACACATACAGTACATACATGCATGCTGTTGAGGAGGCGATTCAGTACAAACCTCACGCTTCTCTATGTTGGGTTTTACAAACTACTTTTATGTCCGTGTAACTGTTGCAGGCTCCACTTACTCATAATGATGTTGTCAAGCACCACACTAAGTGTTTTAGGCAGCTGTGTTGGAACTCATATTATATTTTAAAGCAACTGAAGCTGGAGAATGAATTCATATCCTGCTGGATGGTGTGGTGCAGACTCAGGAAAGCTGGGATTATTATCTGAACCGGCCGGTTGCTTTGGAAAAAGCCTCGTCATCACATCTATCTTTTCAACATGGTTTTTATCGTGTATCTTTCAAGGCTTCTGTCAGTGTGTACATGTGATGTGCAAGTTACAGAGTGCCACGGGTTTCCTCCAAGGACAAACCTCCCCCTTTCTCCTGCCTGCAACACCTATTTACATACACAAAAACACCAGCATAGTTTCCCCCACCCTTTGTAAACTGGTTAAGATTGAACAGATTAGGGCATGGTTGGTCATTCCTGTTTTTTAATGTGGCATACACTTCATAAATTCACACTTAATAATGTTTTCCCAATGTCAGTATGTATTAATATACTCATCCCTACACACAAACACACACACACGCACACACATATATATACACATACGTATAAAAAATTTATGTCATGCATTTTCTTAAGATGATGTTTTTGAACAAGTGCAAGGAAGAAAGGTACACAATTATGGGTAAACTGCATGTACACACACACTCGCACACACACACACACACACACACACACACACACACACGCACACACATATACAGACACTTACACACACACACACAGGTGGACAGAGAGAGCACTCGTTCTTTACTTCCTGTTCAACTTGCTTCTTTGAACTGGTCTGTCCTTGACGCTGCTCATGCCAAGGTCTGCGGTCTGCATCAGGCAATCACACCTTTACCTGTGAACACCTGCAGGCTGTCACTCAGAGCGCTTTCTCATTATGCACCACAAGTGCCCCGAACAGCACCACAGTCATTGTCTTCTGGAGAGTTATAAACATGAGCAATTTCTCTGCTGACAGACAATGACTCTCCACCCTCCATCCTCCCACTAATCAAATGCCACAGTGAACCTAGCATTAAAAGTCCATTTGGTGCACATAGTACAAAAGGTGGGAAAACACACACACACACACACACACACACACACAAAAACGCTGGGTGGAACTAACAGTAGCACATCAACAGGCTGACAAGAGATGGAAAAAGCCTTTTATTATGTGTGAGAGATGGCCATGTATGTGACAAACACAAGGCTGAGGTTTAGCCACCCTGAGACAGACATATATAATCCCAGTCCACAGTGACGTCTTACCTGCAGTCCCTCTGACTTTGTAGAAAGAAAGTAGGAAGCATTACAGCCACAGATATCAAGCCTTGCTCACAAATTTGTTGAAGGTCAATACAACGTGGCCATGCTGAGCACAAATTACAAGTATCCCTCAGTATATGAATTTTCTTTATTCTAATTTTCTAAAAGCACTTGGCTTTTGACACTGGTATCCAAAGTAAATATTCAGAATAATGAAATTTATCCAGTGTGTTATAAAACGTGATTAATTTACTTAGTGCTGGTGCACACTGAGCTATTTTCTTTTGTTGTCCTGTCTTGTGTTCACACACTTTATATTGTAAGGAAGTGAACAAAAGCAACAGAAACTAAGCCCCAGCCAAGAAAACTCACAATCAGTTCTTCTCTTTGCTTAGTGAATGCAGAAGCTGTTCATAATGGTAAATCACCATGTATGTTTCTTTAAAATTGTCTGCATTTGCCATTCTAAGCAATGTTATCACATTTTTGCTGCTGTGTAACATAAGAAAATGTAAGGTAAAGTCCAGTACCATACCTCATATACTGCATATAAGTATGCCAATTAATGACTTCATCACCTATTAGATAGGTAACATGGTTGAAGTGTTATATCATGTTCAAATCATGGGTTAATACAATATTTATGGAGGCATTTTACTGATATTTGTGGAAATTGGTTTGGGGTTTTTGAGTGTGCTGGGGACACATCTTTACTCCAATTTAGATGAATGAGAAATTGGTTTTTGGTACAAAAACCATTATCAAGAACTGATCGGTTTTGTAAATTGACAGACTGGTGCATATAACTTTTACACGACCAAAAACATCACAGAGTACCAGGTAACTTTGGTGTTTAAGCCACCCACAGAAAGGAACTAGCCAGAAAGATTCTAGAAACAGCAATGTCAAACATAATCTAGTGCGAGACTTAAACATCTCAAGAAAAAGTCACAAACAGCACAATATGTACAATAACCTTCATTACATGGGTAATAAGAAAATTATAATAAACGTACTGTATATATAATTGTACCTTGTGAAGTTGTGTTGGTTGTGTATGAGCGTCTTTGCTAAGAGATCACAAGGACTTGTTAAGTGCATGGCTCTCCAGAAGGACCCAATTATCACCGCAGCAGAGGTCTAATTGCAGAATACACTGCTCTGTTCTTTCCCTGGAGGCCACTTAGGTGTGTCTCAAGGGAACTGTGTGTAATTGCTGAAAGAGAGACTGGAGAGCAGCGACCACCCCTCTTGCACTGAGCCAGGACTTTACTGCAGTCTACATCCACGTCAAATACGCAACACAAACCAGTTGAAAATTTCAAAAGCTGCATTTGAGTTTGATATACCTCAGTGAAAAAGTCAAACAAGCAGATATAAAACAAATGTTTCATATTCATCCTTAATAACATTGTTGATTACATTGGTGGGCTATAAAAATATATTTAATTGTTTCATCTACTAGCTCTTTCAGGTTCAGGCCACTTTATAAGTAAACTTAAACATTGCTGTGATTGACCGATGTGTTCCTTATGGATCAGCACATTTACCATCACACGCAGAGCCTACAGCCTGAACATTGCTTTGTTAGTGAGTGATGCTTACCTATGGGAAGAGCAAGGTCACAGAAGACAGGTACAGTACACCTACCACGAGGGGAGGTACAGACGCTGCTTAATTACTTTGACAGATGATGCTTCTCCCCCATTCTCACACCCTTAGAAACAGCAGGATATTTTATGCTATTTCCAGGAATTATCAGGCATTTTGTTTAACTTAAAAAAGTATCTAAGAAATCTGAAATTGAGAAGAAGATTTGGTACCACTCTCTCCAGGTTCATACTGTTTTCATGTTGGGCTGTGTGGTAGTCTGTTTTATATGTGACTACATGGTAGCACATCTCATATCGGTCTGTGTGGTAGCATACCTCATATTGAACTACATGGTAAATTGTTTACCTCTCAGCATTGTGTTGTTTCCGTCAGAAAATTTGCTACCATTTCGACATGGCTTTTAACTTATGTAGAACAAATCATAAATCAAGAAAAGCCTTGAGGTTTTGTGTGTGTGTGTGTGTGTGTGTGTGTGTTACAGTGTCTATATGCACGTGAGTGTGTTTGCTACCTTTGAGGGAACTTTAGTATTTTATGAAAATTTTTTATTGCTGCAAAATGAATGTTTTGTGTTTGTCCCCACAAAAAAGGATTTTTTATAATTTATTTCAAAATTTCCAGTTCATTCTCATGTATTTTCAGTTTACAGTAGTCATGTAAGGGATCAATAACTTTAATTATATGATATTTAAGCTGCGATGAGTTGGCACAGTGCCCAGGGTGTACCCTGCACAGTGCCCTATGGTGCCTGGGGTGGGCTATAGGCCACCTGCAATCCTCTCCATATTAGGGTGGCCAATGAATTAATGAATGACAGTTAAACGTCCAGAGTTTGTTGAAGAGATAGTGTGAGAGAGAATATGATGGGAACTACAGGAAATCATGCTCACCTCTGTGTTATTTAAATATTTGTCTAGTCAGCAAGTCCCCTCCTCCAGCCACCTCATTCTGCAGTTCAGCAGTCCAAGGTTCCCATGACCCTTAACATAAAGCCTTCAAACCCTAACTGAGCTAGTGTTTTTCCCCTCTCTTACAGACAATGGGAACATCATAAGGCAAAAGAAAAACAAAAGGCAGCTAACAAGAGTTCTCTAAGTTTGGGTCCTCCTACATTTCCCACAAAAGCCTTAACGTAAATTGATTCACAACAGCAAAAAAGTAAATAAATAAAATATTAAATGCACAAGACATCACACGCCTTATAAAAGCCTAGCTTCACCAGTCCCAGGGGTCGCAGAACAGAAAAAGGCCTCTTCAGAAGGCTGGGGTCAAGTGATCTTTAAGCAGCATGAGTCGGTGTTGCGCACTGGCGTTGCGTGTTGGCGTCTGTACAGAGCGCTGAAGTGAGATCACAGCCAGTTCACGGCCACAGGGGTCGGTGACTCTCTGTGCTGCTTCCTGCGATGTGTGACCCCGCTGTGTCTCGCCGTGAGCGGAACAGCATGTGGGGCTTGTTCCTGGGGAGAAAAGCTTGTTGAGACAGGGTATGCGTCCTGCATGCTAACCTGATGTGCAGGCAGCAAGAAAAAGCAGGGCGCGAACCTGTTTGATGCAGTCCTCGGCAATTACGTTACACCTTCTGAGTCACGAGGGCAGCCTGCTTTTATTTACAAGGTGATTGTCATCACTTTGATTTCTCACAAGGGTAGCGGTT
This sequence comes from Chitala chitala, assembly GCA_025773905.1. Classification (NCBI taxonomy): domain Eukaryota; kingdom Metazoa; phylum Chordata; class Actinopteri; order Osteoglossiformes; family Notopteridae; genus Chitala; species Chitala chitala. Next base: position 988,360 of record JABJVR010000034.1, on the reverse strand, counting down.
CAGCTTCCCTAAAGTGCTTTACATGGAGAATCAAAAAGCAGCATTCATTAGAAATACAGGATAAAATGCTCAGAGCACAAATCCTTGTACACTGATCCACCTGGCTTATTGAATCGAATGGGACTTTAGCCCCAAGGGCACAACATTATCTATACACTGGTGAGTTAGATTCATGGGATCCTCAGTGAGGCCACATGCACAGCAGAAATATACCACAGACACCAAGGATAAGGAAGCTGAATGAGTGACACCATATTTCATTGCAACAGCTGCAGTCCACTAATGGTATAAATTGGACAGCTGTTTTCATCTATTCTGTCGTCTTCAGCCCCTAAAGATGGTGATCATCAGGCTACATGATGGTACTAATGTCAGCCCAAAGGCACAGCAAACAGCTGTGACAGGAGATGACCACAAGATCCTATATGTGTGTGTGTGTGTGTGTGTGTGTATATACAATTATAATTATCTTTTAACAGGTTTATTTTGAAATAGATTGAAAATTTCATTTGGAACTGCTGCCTGAAAAAAACCATCAGCATGTCATACGCTTCATGCCTGTGTCATACATGAACATGGGTAATGCTGCACACCAGTCATACCAAGGAAAGGAAATGCAGCAAGAGTTCCCACCCCTCACAAAAAAAATCCTGCATACTCAGCCAACTTGAAAAAGAAATCAATTTCACCAATTGACACTTTTCCATTTAATTTAAAACAAAGCAGGTTTAATACAGTGTGGATCAATAGACCGTTGCTGAAACCAGACTTTATTGTGACTCTATATGAATATCACAGCTAAAAACAGCCCTAAGAGCACAAATATCTAGAACAAAAGTCAATGCTGATTACAGAAAGTGCATGATGACATATTCTCTGCTGTCTGCATTAAACTGACTCCTTATCGGCACTTAAACATTCAGCAATATTTGTTTTACTCAAGTTTGAAGACAATTAAAGGAATATGACAGAATACACAATGCATGCTAATGAAATATGTTTATACTATCACTGATATTGTTGGAAAAATCTCTGTCTTTCTTTACATTTCTTGCTTATGCAGGGGCGACACAGAGGGTTGGAAACCTAGGATAATTACAAGGGTCCGTGACTGAAAAGGGCTTGCAGAAACCATAAGCATAACATGACATAATATGGTGATCTATGATGGGCCCCAAAATCTGTAGTGGTGGACCTGTCATATTTAAATTGGTTAAATAACCCAAATGTCATACCCTAGCCTGTCATGCCTCCCCAAGTCCAGTGTATCTCACCCTTTCCCTGTTTCTTTGCTCTTTCCTTTTTTTCCCCCCTCTTGTTAATTGAGTTAATTAAACCAGTGTCATCACCTGTTTCCATTTTCCCCTTTGCCTCTATTTAAATCGGCCTTTTATCTTACTCCTTTGCTGATTATTGTTAAATGTAGTTGTTTTATGCCAGCCCTAGAGCCTTGGTCTTGCCCAGGGTTCTCTTGTTGCTATGTTTTGGCTTGTATTAACCCTCCTTTTGCACATTGATCCCCCTTGCTTCTCTTGATTTGCCCTGCAAACTATTACACCTAAAACTTCATGAACTTCCACTGACCAAAGTTTATTTTCATGCTTTCTCAACAATAAACCCTAATAACTAGTTAATTAAATATTTGTGGCCTGGTGATTCAATGGGTAGAACATCAGGCTGGGATGCAGAAGTTTCTTGGTTTGAATCCCAGCCCAGCCACCAGGTGTGTCCCTGAGCAAGACACCCAGCGCCAGCTCAGTGTAACCCATATGAAAAATGTACAATGTTCAATTTGCTTTAGGATGTGAAATAAAGTCTATGGTTTGAGTGTTTAATGTCTCACTTTAATTTTTTAAAATATTTTTTTGGATTAAATCATTCTGCTTTCCTCCAAAACCTCGTATTTGTTTTTGACAATTATCCATGGGTATGCATAGAGCTCAAGATAACAGCAGTGTCAACCACATTATGATTTCAGTTATTTTATTAGAATAAATAAATCTCAATTTGAAGACTTTGCATGATCACTATTCATACCTTGCCATCTCACAATCAAATGCCCACACTGACTTGCACAATTACCTAGTTTACATACTGTATGTAAATCATGCAACCTTTTGTGTCCTACTATGTATCTTTCAGAGCAATGGCAGTGCTTTAGTCACAAATATGTAGTAGGTAATAAAACTCTTCTTGAAGGCACATGCTCAGGAAATATCATAGCAGACACTAGAGGTTTTGTAGAGATGAAACTCCAGCAAGTGCAAATAGCACATTTTCTTTTAAAATAACTGGATTTTTTTCCTGTTCTCACATAACTTTAAAAAAAATGCTTTGAGCATTCTGAAGTGTTCACAAAAGCTGGTGAATTCATCTACTGTAGTTATAGTTACAGTTTTCACAAAAAAATCTCAAGTTACAGGCTTTTAGTTAACCATGGTTAAGTCTTGTATAATTCTGCACAATGTAACAGGCCTCACACTGAATAATTTTCTTTTTCAAAACACTTGTGAAGTTAATGGAAATTATATAGGAAGTTTACATTTTTTGTTAGATTAGTCCTCCTTTTCATAATCTGTCAAATAACACCACTATGTGTATTTAGCTGAATGATTGATGGTGACTAATTTTCTAACAACCTTGTTGCATCAGGTTGCTATAACCCAAACCCGCTCCCCTAAGCAGATCCCTCCATTCCTCTGGCAGGTAGGTTCCAGGAGATGGCCAAAAAACACCCTGCTTACACACATCCTGACTGTCCATACATGTTTGACATGTGCTAAATGGATTGGAAGCCGATGACTGCGATGCAGCACCCTGCTCCATGTTCAACCCCCCATCCCCTGTGCATTGTCCCGTCCCAGCTGGCGCAGAGTGCCTTACTCACCAGCTCTGCACTTTTACGCGGTTTCCCCTCTTTACCACTCACTCACTCGCTCACTCACTCACTCCTCATGGGCACGTCAGATGAACGACTAAAGGCTAAATAGACGGTGTACAAGCAGAAAGCCATGGAGCTGCGTGACAACTGCACAGCTGCTCCCAGACTGTGCTGATCAGACTCCGCCAGACACACAAGAACAAAGGTGTGGGTTCTTAGGTGAAACTCCTTTGTTGTTGGCAGAAAGATGCAGTAACTGTGGCAACCAGGTCCATCAGATCCCCAGACAGATTAAAGAATTTACCTGAATAGTGAGACTTCAGGGACATTTCACAGTAGTGACTACAGAGAATACTAACGCATTAAGTACTGAAGCTACATTAATAATGCATACAACCTGTATGTTGTTTTTTCCACTCACGCTACCTCCTCTCCAAAATTAAATATTAATTATTATTATTATACAGCTTGTGCTTTGCAAGACATTGCTCCTTCTCTTTTGTATACTTCTGCTTAAAGCTCACGTAGGGAGAAAACCTCAAATGACCGTACTCTTCTTTGTGTTCTCTAACAAACCAAACCATTTGCTGCTTCGCTTCATAGTTCCACCTCTGGTCTGTGTAATCAACCTATATTAACCAACAACAAAAGAGCAGGCACTGTGTGTCACTGATCTTAATGGAATAGCAACATGCTGCTGCCCACAGATTAAATCAGGGCTAACTGGTGTTGCTCTGCACAAGGGCTTGGCCCACTCCCTCATGGTGTGTGTGTCTCTAATGCATCGCAGAAATGTCTCCAAGACGCAGGTACCTCGGCTGCCAAGGACAAAACATTCATCTGTCTGTCCGCTCATACATTTACTCCACTTGTCGTGGAGCAGAAGGTCACATGGGGATTAAGGACTAACCTGTTTACAATTTCAAATGCAAAAGAGGACGGCAGAAATAAAAGGCACACTAATAGCAGTAGCAGGACTAAGACAGGGCATAAAACACAGTGTAAACACATCAGAAACAGAGTAATCAGCCGATGAGCCAAGTTAAATGTAAACTTAATCTGTGGATTTGAACCATTCTGCTTTTAAATCTAACTGTCAGTACAAACAAATCATTACAGCCAAAAAAAATTTCATTTGTTCTTTACCTACTGAGATTTTTGCCCCCCAAAAAACGAAAAAAAGTAAATATATATTTTTATAGAAGAGCATTGTATTAATCCGTCATACAATGTTCATACAAATTATTACTAAATTTTATAGCGGTGTAGTCTTATCATTTTAAAATTATGCATTTTCTCCTAGCATTAGACAAGTTGAGTGAATTGGTGTAGTGCCCTTTATCATGTTTTTTTTTTCCTTATTTTAATCTTTTCTTCCAAGATTAAAGGCACTGTGTGTCCTGAATATGAAAGAGGCCACTGACAGGTATTCCTGCACCAACTCCGTCTGTGTCATTAACTTCGCGCTGCAGCTGCAGCGTTTGCACTCACGGCACACAACAAATGCTGCCTTTTTGTCCTCTACCCTTTCGACCAAAAAGCCAAGAGAAATTCTTTATAACAATAATCCACTGCACTGCTGGGGTGTTCCATAAAAGCCAGGAGTAAGAGTGCATCTAAAACCCATTTAGCATGGAGTGAAAAAGATGGATTTAATATATGCAGAACTACATTAAAAGAATTTTTCGTGGTGTCAGGTAGCAGAAGTAATCAGTTGGCACTTCCTCAAGTGGAGAACCAGAAGAAGCGCAGAAACTGAGATGTAGAGATTGTACCAGACCAACTGTGATTCTTTAGAAAGAGGAAAAAAATTACAATGATTTGTAATCATATAATTTAAATTTGGATTTGAATGACAAAGGCTTGGAAGAACCCATCTATCTTCAGCTAAGATTATAGAAATTAAATATTATTTCATGATTTATTCAAAATTGGTGAGCATATACATAAACCTCATTCACATATTAGCGGCTGGATATTTTTAAGAAATTAGCAGGACAGTGTGCACCGAGACAAAGACAATTTTACAGAGCGCACTTCAGCCTGTTAGCCGAAGATTTTGTCAGGAGTGTTAGTGCTCGGGAGGTGCGGGAGCTGCTTATGAAGGCCCTCTCTCCATCACAGGCCCACTTTGCATTTCTGGAATGCTGGCGAGGCCCTGGGAGGAAAAGGCAATAAAACACAGCCCAGGCACAGCACTTATTACGATCAATTATTTATATACGGCTACATTAGCAACGCAAAACCAAGTGATTTCCCTGCGAGGAGGAGTGCGGCTGACGCAGAGACAGATGGAATGGGAAAGCCTTGTTACATGGAAACGAAGGCTACAGAGGGCACATGGCACATCAATAACGGATCCCGTTTGTGCCGCCGGATGACAGATGATGCTACTCGTACGAGTCTGACGGTCCGAGCCCTCACCCGACACACATGAATGGCCAGTCTTACTGCCCACGTCTGCATTAACCTAATCAGCCAGGCAGACCACAATTACACCCCTGGTCATGTATTTGCAACCAAGTCACTGTATTTCCTGTGCAGTCAAACTGACATGTATTTCAGATTGTCAAGTATATGGTAGCCAGTGCTTACTGATATGCAGAGACATGTCATATCTAAGATTATAGAAATTAAATATTGGGTATATAGTAGTGGGTAGCACTATTGCCTCATCCCCAGGATCATTGGTTCAGTTTTGGCTCTTTGTCTTATGTGTGTGTGGAGCTTGCGAGTTCTCCCTGTGTGTGGGTTCACTCTGGCTTCCTCCCACAGGCCAAAGCCATGTGGGTCAGGAGGATTGGAGAACTGATATTGCCATTAGTGTGTATGTGTCTCATGAAAGGTTAGTGCCCTGTCCAGGATATACCCTGCCTTGTGCGTTAGGCTGCCCGGGAGGACGTCTGTGCTACTCGTGCTCTTGCCTAGGACAGCTGATTGGAAAATGGATTGATGATATTTGGAAATGTTACATTGTAAAGAGTATAGGTCATTTGTTAAGTTAACAGTGGGGAAAATTAGTCATTTAATAACCCTTTCCAAACTTCCAATTTTCATTAATTTCTACCTTTTAAAAAAACCGTAATTGAACTAGACTGAACAGTTTGATTTATATTACAACTTGTCTTACTGGACTGAGGTAATTTAACAGGAGCTCATCAGGCTGTAGGAACATCAGTTTCCAGTACAAAAGAACGAAGAGCTAACAATTAAAGTCATCTTTCACCTGCCATGTAAAAAACAAGACTTGAAAAACAGACAATTTTTTAACATTTCTGTTATCTTATCAGATCAGATTTGACTGGGACATCCTTTGCCTAAGAACTGCGTGGCTGAAAACAAGAATCGCATTTTTTATTACAGGGATAAATTAAATTTAACATGCTTTGACACCATTGGTACGGCAGTTCAACATTGTCAATGTCATTCCCACAATTGGTTTTGTCTGATGAAATTGTACCGGCAGATATCCAGCTCTGAAACGAGCCAGCGATGCAATCCTCCGAATGCAGAATGAAATGTGGTTTTAAACCACTTGTCACTGTTGTGGGTAGAGAGGCTGCAGAGAGCAAAAATATGCAAGTTCATATCCCAGTGGGATACTACCATTGTGCCCTTGAGAATGACACACACACACACACAGGCTAATGCACGTCTTTTCTAAGTTAGTTTCTGTGCATCTGTGAAGCAAATCAAATAATGAAGCGACTTAGTCAGTTAACCGATTTAGTCTTTTCTGACGGAGCACTGCAATGCCATACTGCTCTTTTGGCACATTAAGAAGACCTTCTTTGTTGAAAGGCACTGGTTTACGTGTGTGAGTACATTAGGGCGGCCTCAGTTAATCTCGTATCCAGTGAAGGTGAGCGTAGTTGCCCTGCCATGTCGTTTGGTCACACACTCAATGCGCCCTGAAGATGACCTCACCCTTTTCCTCCCGTGACCGACACATTGTTCCTGTCTTTTAATATCAACTTCAATTACGAGTCAACATGGCAGGCACAGCCAGATGCCTGAGGCAGGCCTACTAAGCAATGTTACCCCAAGCATTTGGCTTAACTGTTCTTTTAGATTTTATGGTGCCACAATGCCATAAAAAAACACGTCAGGCTATGATTGGGTGTTTGTTTACTACTTCTTTGTAAATGTGCAAGTAATTATATAACTGATGAAAGGAACTGGAATTGAGTTTGAGATAATTTAGGTTATTCAAGGACAGACATGCACTGCGATCCAAATTTTAAAAAATTTAACCAGTGGCACACTGCATCAAATGGGTCTTATAAACTTGAGTGTAAGGGGAAATAAACCTTTTTTAATTTTAATTTTTCTACAAGAGCGACTTACAAATTAGCTGAGATTGCCCGTGAATCCCAGACTGCTTCTGAAGTATCAATAATTAAGCAAGAAAGGCAGTTCATATTCTTACGAGGATCCTTATCAGGCTGTTTACTTGACATTTACATACTGTTTCAAATACCCAGCATGCAACAGAAAGATATTATCATATACGGAGAATTACTTTTACTACCATCAAAACTCGGTTAGTTGAGGGCTGTCACTGGTGGGAAATAAAAATGAAAAATAAATCCATAAGAGGAAACACATGCAGGGGATTAATAAGGAACCTGACTGTAATGGCGCCTGTAAACTGTAATATATATTGCAGCAGTATAACTAGGAGAACCCATATCCTGACTGCATCCAAAGTAGATTTTTTTAGGCTTTTCTGGTCTAGATTTAAACAGTACCCTATTATACAATGTGAAATACATCTAATGACTGGAATTCTGTGTTCCCCTTGCTGTTGCAGACACAGAGACAAGTTATTGATTTTGACTTCTCTTGTGCCTCATTACGGTGTGCCGGAGTTCTGTCCTGCAAGGTGAAAGGGAGCCTGGGACAATCCATAAATGCACCACCTTCGTGATTCCTGCAGGCACGTTAGGGTGAAATACGGCAGTGCCCGAAGGCTGGATCCAGCTACCACAGGGGCCACAGTGAGCAGCCATACATACAGTGAGCAGCACAGCAAGTACCCCTAGGAGGTATTAAAACCTCACGGAAGGGACCAACTGAGCAGGAAGGCCTGGGATCAGTGAGGATATCCAACTGGCCTGCAAATACTTAGCAGGGACAGTCTGCCTGTGACCTGCTATAAACTCCTTAAAAGGAGAGCAGTCTTTACACAAGTGAATAAAACAGAGACATTGTCAACTCCATTCCTCAAGTCGGTCTTTCCTCTGCTCTTTGAGGCTGAGTCCATGCAAATTATTTAAATGACACAAAATTATATTGTTCTGGTATTGTTCTATCATAATTACGGCCAATCTGTTATCATATCTGCTCCCAGCTTGTGTGGGTTTAGGTGAACTCAAAGTGTCAAAACTAAACTAAAAATCCTACTTAAATTTGCAGGTGACAAGATCATTATGGTTACATGATGCATTTAGTTGTTTCATTTGAATTTTAATCTGGTTTATTACCTGTACCACAAGATGTGAAGTGCGGTACATGACATGATTTATTTCAAGCTTTAATTACTGTTTTGAAATGAATGAAAGCAAAGCTAAACTCCCATATTTCAAAAGAAGAATGACACAGAATGAAAATAATGAATTACTTCATTGTAAATTTTCATGGGTAAATTCCGAGAACCTGGAAAAGCTGCAAGGAGGAAGGCTGACAGGTGATAATTTGAGCAGGCCCTGGTGCTGAGCTCCTGCTTTGTGCTGCTGAAATAGAAACTCGAGACTGTGCTCGCTTGTGGATTCTACACTTCCACAGAGAACATCCCACTTACAGAGGCCATTCGGTAGCTCCCCAATGCATTTTTTTTAAATAGGGGCTATAGAGAAAGCGTTTTCCTGTCCCAACATAGTACGGGTGGACTCATGTTTGAATAATGCTCCTCTGGGAGACTGTTCTCGTTCCTCCCATACGCTGAAGTAGTGTCAGGCAAAAAGCTCGCGCTGGAGTCTTTAGCTTTGAGTGTGCGACGCTCACCACACTCTTGTCACATGCCCTTCACGCAAACTCAAACTGTTTTCAGGGCTAGTGCAATTATTTATCCAGGGTAATGCTGTCCTCGGGAAAGATTAGCCGTTTTTAATTTCATGGAGGTCAATTTATTTATTTATTTATTTTTACTCATGTTAAAACAGTAGTGTCACTTGATAGGTTTATTGTTATTGTGGTAGGAAAGCAGGCAGGCGAGAAATGATGAAAGGGTACGAGGGATGAAAAACGAGCGTTTTATTTTTGCTACTGATTTGAATTTTTCTTATTTATACACACCGATGGTCTTAATATGGCGATATTTTAAGGGAATCTGTCACTCCATTTTAAAACAAGCCTATAAAACAGCGATTTTGCTGACGCATGGGCAGAGATAGAAGGGGCCAGATTAATCATGTATGGGAGAAACTGGGTAAACAGGGACATTTCTCAGCCCATTGCAAGGAACAAGAGTGAGGGGGGTGAGGAAGTGTGGCTGACGTGGCAGGCTGATGGATGAGCGCACCAGAGGAACCCTCCCATCCTCACCAAGACATGGCTAGGAATCCATGCATGTTTCCCCCATGAGCTGAACTGTGGTCAAGCACAAAAATCAACGACCAGTGGTGGGCATAGGAGAGTGTGACTGCTTCTACAAAAGCTAGTCTAGCAAGTCCAGTCAAATTTTGTGTATCACAGCTGATAAGCACAACATACATATATTTAATCCTTCACTTACACATATTATCAGTTCAAACCACACATGTGATCTTGATCCTCTGAGACACACACGGAAACTACTTATGAAAAGCTTGCACAGCTATATCCTGGATCTCGAATGGAATCGCTAGTCTTTCTTTGCTTAGTAAATACGAACAGTTACTTGATGACTTATAAAGAAAAAACACTGTTGACTTACATGGAAGTTGTTCAAGAAACTGCTTTTCACAGTAATCACTATGCATATGCAAGCAGTGTACTGTGGGGTGTACAGTAGCTAAACAGTACAGTGCGTGTCACACTGGGCTATCCCCGTCTCATTCACATTTCAATACAGAGAATAGGCATGTCACCTGTCAAAGCATAACCTCAGCCTCTGCCAGCCCTCACCTGATGCCACCTCACATGTCCTACACTACTTATCACACCAGCAAAGGCCCTTACATGCCCTTACCCTGTTGACTAAATCTATATTTTGCTGTTATTGAGGATATGAGTAGCATGTGCCTTGCAAGCAGGTACACAACACAAACAAAAACTTGAGGTGGTGTTTATTTTTAAAAGGTGGTATTTGTTTTTAAAACACATTATCACAAACAACTATGGCCCTCAGTTGGATCACCAGAATAAACAATGGATGTATGGATGATACGCTATTTCAGGCTGTCATGGGCCCAACTTTGTGAGACAGTTTAAATAGGTCTTATCTAAAACTTACATTTTATGTACATCTAAATAGTTGACGGCACACATCACTAGAAATTGATTTTAACAATGAAGATTAATGTGGCTCTACAAAGACAGCAGATAATTTCAGCCACAATAGGTGATTACAGTACCTTTAGTGTTTAACCATTTGTTGCTTCTCTCATAAAGAACAACATAGACATTTTGTTTTAGGAGACTAATGGAATTAAAATTTAGCTGTATGTGTAGAGCCCCACCTTCACTAATGCATAAAAAATTCAAACGTTCACACCACCGATATAATCAAGTACGTTTATCAAAGTCAAAATAATACATTTTGGTCATGATCAAAGGCCGAACCAAACACAGTATGAATGGATGAGTGTGGTCACATAATTATGGCTTCTTTTCATCTTAAAGTGCAGGCATGTATGTGAAGCAGAAGTGGAGATGAAGGCCCCGGGGCAGAGCTCCGCATCAGCAGCATGGGACGCGGTGGCTGACCTGGCACAGGAATGTGGTCCGGGGCTAGAAAACTCAATCCGAGGCAGAACCGGAAAAATTATTCATGAGTACCCATGTCCGTGTGCTCTATCGATTCTCCTGTGCCGGGTTCTCTGTAATTTATTCCATGTGGCCGGCGTGAAACAGGCCGTGTGAGGATGTTAAAGCTTAGGCTGCAACAGAAGCTTGTAGGGATCAATAAGATGAAATAGCATCTCTCCGGTTCCCACTTTTGGGGAGGTGGGTGACATGGGTTACATGTTGATTTCATCTTTGGACGTTTGACTATTAGTGTGTGTGTGTGTGTGTGTGTGTGTGTGTGTGTGTTGAGAACCAGCTTATCTCAGTGACATGAAACAACTGTTAGGCGTTTGATATCTATCAGCTATCAAAGGGGAAAGGGGGGGTAGGGGCATTTGTACTGAACAATCAGCAGTTTGTGTTTGGTCACAGCTGCTGCATCTCTGCATGTCTCACCTGACTCAGTCAACGGGAGCCAAGGCGCATGTACGCTGAGCTGCAGGACTGTGCACGTTGGGGGCTGGGTCGGAAAGTGTTTGTTTAGCAGCGCAGAACAAATTTTCATTTAACTTATGCAAAACACACACAAGAGCAAATTCATTTTAATAATTCAAACAGAGACAACAGATTGTTATGCCTGGGAACTCAGCACATCACAGGCCTTTCTAATTACAGACTTTGGTGAGGCAGAAGAGATGCTGTTAGAAGCAGGATATAGATCAAAATTATTATGACGATAGCAATCTTTACTTGCACGGTAATGTTGACTTCAGCTGTTCTCTGAAAACATATTTAAAGCCATCAAATGTAATGTAAAAATGTTCTGTTATGGTAATACACACAATCGACCTAGAATCCTCCTAGAACAACCCATCATATTCACACAAGCCTCCAGCTGGCAGTGGCCTCTGTCTGTTGTTTCAGAGAACAATGGGGTTATCTATTGGGATATTACTGCAGGATAGATAGAGTCAGGAATAAAACATTCTCTCTGCATTTCACATTTGAGGATCACTGTTTTCACTGCTTGTGAATGGTCACATTAGCAGATCACTTTCTATGTATGTGAACTGTTTCATTAGCAGATCACCCATTTCTCTGTAAGTGAACATTAGCAGATCACCCATTTCTCTGTAAGTGAACATTAGCATATCACCCATTTCTCTGTAAGTGAACTGTTACATTAGTGGCCTGAGATGGTCTCTACCCTTGTATGCTGTACATTCTCTGATCTCTTCACAGGAGCTAAACTCTCCCCTGACATGGTTACTCTGTGGTGGTGGATAACAATGGTCACAAACAATATTCAATCCATCCATCCATTATCTTAACCGCTTATTCCTGGTGAGGGTCGCGGGGAAACCTGGAGCCCATCCCAGAGCAC
>JABJVR010000034.1:928126-976066 GCA_025773905.1 Chitala chitala | reverse complement strand
ATATATGCTGATGCAGCCTTGCTAAACAGATGCCCTTGGGTGCTTGATTCTAATTATTAGCTGAGAAAAAAATCCTTGCCATATGGCTTGCTGTTTCATGACATTCAATGTTGAGTCCTCACTACTTTATATGTGGAAAGAAGGCACAGAATCCTACAGAGTTCCAAAGTCTTTCCTTTCTACCAAGGTAATAGCCTGAGTGAAGCCGTTTACTCCTTCACTTGAGATGTAGAGCTAGAGAATCAGTCCAAAATAGAGTTGCTTATAACAGCAAAGTTAAAACAGCCGGATCAAACTCCCTTTCTGCATCTCAAGAATTCCCTAAATAGGCAAACAATGGATTAGCCTTGTTGGGTTTTTGGGTGAATGTTTCTGTGTGCAGCAGGCTTATAGCTCCTATTTTGAAGATGCACAGTAATTGCTTATGAAATGCCTTAATGTTATGTATTTGTCTAGTATATTCTAGTAATATGCAAATAATGTGACTCAAAGAGATAATACAGGAGCTAACAATGTCATAACCCTGCAGATCACACTGTGCTGAGGAAACTGCAAGAATAAATTGCAATAACCTTTCAAAAACTAGCAGCTTTTAAAAGTATTAATTTCTACTCCAGATAATTGGATAGGACACCTATGTGGCCAGGCAGTATTTTTTATGGTATTGCCTTGTCAGGAGTGTAGATTGTCTTTTGAGGCAGAGTGATCGTTTAGTGCAAAATGACAGTGAATCTTGGAAATGGGTCTCCTTAGAACATTATTTGCCATAAATTACAGGGTGGAGTTCTCTTGAAGGTCAGCCATAAAGCCAACAGCACTGAAACAACACCAGCGCAGGGCTAAAGACTGGCCATAGCATTCACTGATGCCAGATGCAATTCCTCAGCAGATGTTATTGCAGTACCCCCCGCCACTCAGAACACCTAGCTGACAGAGCTGTTTGCTGGGAAGTGTAGTGCCTTTCTCCTGTGGATGAGGATGCACCATGGGAACTCACCTCACCAAGAAAAGCAATTACCCCACACTCGCCATAAAGACTTTAACAGCCTGGAGTCTGATTGCATTTTTCCATGCAATGTGTTGTGTGAAGTTGTCTTGAAGTACAGCTTGCCCACGATATGCAGGTTAAAAGGGAAATAAAAGGCTGAGATTAACCTGCCGGCCCTTAAACCCATTATCTGTGAATGCACAGCAGTTCAGCATTAGATGAAAGGTTAATTTAAGAGCCTATTATTTTAAGCACATGACAATGAGTCGGAACTTAACTTGGCCTGTAGAAACTGTCGGCTGCTCACGTTTCAGGACTGCCCATCCAGTCTAGATCTGCCACAAGCGAGTCTCTCCTACGTGGCACAGGGTTCAAGGGCAGGTACACAATGGGCAAGAAGCTAGCAGGCTCCAGACCATGCGCACACATGCTACAGGTATGAGGTAGAAATGTACCTGAAAGGCATGGCTTCATATTGTGCCAGGAAAACCAGAAAAATACCCATAAACTTAAAAGGCTGAAGGTGTCAAGGCATGGTGACACCCACCTGTGGTATTGAGCATCCAAACCTTTGAGAGGACACTCACACAAAATACAAACCATCACACAGGATGGTAGTATCAAACAAGTTACTAATGGGCAGTGTATATAACTAGATGTTTTCACATGTTTAATTTACCCATTCCAGCTGACAGGTGTTAGTGTACCCTGTCTTGCACCTTGTGCTGCCATGTATCAGAGACTAGATACTAGAATGTGCCACCTCACTTTAAATGCATTTGATACCACAGACATCAAGAGCCACTATACTGCCCTAACAAAGATTTATGCCTGCTAAAGTTTTCAGTATTGAACCTAATTTGTTTTATACAGTATGCGTGACATAGTGCTAACAGGGAGAAGCTGCGATAGCACAATATTATATATTAACCTATTAATTTAGCAGAAACTACCGATATCACAAAACAACGTACGGGACGTGTTTTCTTTCCCTCAAGCAAGAGCGCCACTATCAACAGCAAAGTCCTTTACTTGTTGACTCTGAATGACAATTTACGCCGAACAGTTCGGCGGCTCCCCGCCTGTCATCCGCGGTGTCACAACAAGAGCAGCCGACCTGTGAGATTTGTCACGTCTGCCTGACAGTTTGACTTCTTTAGCTGAGGCGGCAGGTGCCAAGCGTAAACACGGAGCTCCATTCTTCCGCTGACTTGCCGCGTTCGCTGCACTTCAGCAGCACGCTCTGAGAAGCTGGTATCTGTCTAAGTGAGATAGCCTGTCTCTGGAAACCCATAATCATTCCATTTTCAGGCTCTGATGGGTCTTTTATTTTGGCGCTTAAGGCTTTGTGCGTCTGCGCTTCCGCGATTTCGGTTAATGGCATTCCTCTGAAATAGAAATTTCACAAATGGAAAGTGTTTAGACTAGGACAGCATGACTGATTTAAATTCTGTAGTAACAGTACCCTTGTCTCTTAAATTAAAGCATTTTTTTCTTGCGAACTTTAAGCCCTTAATGTTAACCTGAACCTTTTCATGGTTTCCTTTTTACTCGTGATGCAAGATTTCCATTTTTCATAAATTATGTTTTCTATACTTTTCAGAACGCAGAGCTGTTGTAGCAATTACTCAAAGTGAATAACTTAATTTACTCTGTACAAAGTTCATATAACAAACCCATTTACCTTACACTGACAATACCATTTGTCTGCTGTTTGCAATAAATCACGTTTAAGCAATACGGCACAAGCTTTGCAAATTTAATGCAACCTCACGTCAAAGCTCTGCACACTAAAGCAGATACACACAAACTCTTTGTCACATGTACCAGAATCTCTATTACACACACACACACGCACGCACGCACGCACGCACACACACACACACACACACACACACACACACACACACACACACACACACACACACACACACAAGCCATAAGGGAATGGCTGCATGAGTGTGAAAGGGTATTTGTGAAGAAAAGAAGACATAGTATGAGACAGGCACCTCTAAAGACAAGGATCAATATTTGTGTGGAATGTTGACTGACAGCAGCTTCCAAGCAGGCCCTTGGTGTCATGGCATTAATTACTTTTAAACACAACTGATCTCTATAATCACACACACTGCTCACTTTCTTTATCCTTCTAAAGTGTCTTTTTTCCATACAGAAATCACCAGAGTGATGGCAGTAAGACTGTGTGGCTGATGCTTCCTGAACAGGACCCATGTTGGCAGACCATTATGAAAGATCACAGAGCTGCTGTGCAGTGAGCGCTCTGTATGTCACAGATCAGCAGCTCCTGCCTTATATTGTTTTCACAAAGCATTCACGTTTACCATGACATAACAGACACTTCCCAGTTTGGACTAGGCCACATCCCCCCCCCCATCCAGAAAAGTCTGCTCTCACAAAACGCTCTTAAAAACAACTGTATGTGTAATGTGTTACGTAATTATGAATGTGTAATAATAATTTATTTTCAAAAGGTTTTTATAATGTAAATGATTCGTATATAAAACATATTTTTATGAAAGCTGAACTGAATTAAAAAATACAATCTGGCTTTAAAATGTTACTGTTGACAACATGACTGCTGTAACCAGTGTCATGTTTGGTCACACTTTACTTAAATTTATTGCAAACACAAGGCATTTAAAAGTTATTTTCGCATTGTTACCTGTTTACTACGTTTATATTTTATTTTAAATGAACAAACAATTTGACCATCGATAGAATTCAGTTCTTTTAATGGTAAATTGAGTGTTTTTTATGTATCAGCCTTGAACAAGTTTTACTTAATCTGAGGTGAAAGGATTTAAAAGTTAATATTACACTTTTTCTAGGCTAGGCTACAAACAAGTAATTTTTAAGTATTTATAAAAAAATTTATTTTCTGTCATATTTTTATTAGTCATATGTAGCTGTATTTTTCATTAATCTCCAAAATTCCCATGCCCCTCTGTTGATACTGGTACTGCCCGTATTTCTGACACACCAATAATAATGGTTCAGTCACACCCAAGGTGATGCTGTGTTTGATTCACAAGCAGGCCTTTTGCGACCGTGACCGACTCGCCGCACAGACAACACGGCGATACCCGACTGGTGCGATGAGAGCTGCGACTGGTCCGGACTCGTGGACCGAGGCAGACTGCCTGCTTTGCACAGGGCAGATGTGAAAGCTTTTAAAGTGGTGGCGAGTGTTCGTTTCAGATAAGGGAGTTTTTCTGCCAGGGTAATTACCTTGGTCCTGTTGCAGGCTGCTTGTGCCAGTTACCCGACTGCTTCCTTGAAAGGAAATGAGCATGTAATGGCTCCTCTTTTCTCCCACATCAGTAATTGTTTTGACTCATTATTTGACACTGTTCCTTGTCTCGTGACTTGACACATAAAATACAGAGAAAGAAAGAAGTCTTTAAAGCTGTGGTCAGATGCCAACCACTTTTAACATTTGTTTGTGGAGTTACCTACTAGCTGTTCAGACACCAGACATCAACACTTAGCTGAGGTGTCTTTTTGTCCATTCATCCCTACTTTAGAGGCCATTTTGGAAAAGATTAGAGATTGAGAGCCATTACTGAAAAAAAGATATTTTTGCAACACATTTTGAAGTCCCTGCCTGATGTTCAACTAAAACTGTATAACACCAAAGAACTGACAGTACCAGGGTTGTAGAGATGGAGTCAGAGTCAGAAGAAATTATTGGGTTACTAAAGTCAGAGTCAGTACCTTACATGCTGGAGTATTAGTTCTAATAAAGTTCAGAATATAAATTAACCCCTATAACTAGAGGTATAATATAGGTTTAGGCCTATATGTGCCTGATAAATTGACCCCCGAAACAGTGTTCTACTTTTGGAGCTAGGCTAAGCCAGGTGGTATTTTCTGCACCACACTCGTACACTTATGATTTGGGCCTAGGCTAGGCAGCAGAAATCAACATTCTGTTACATGATACATTATTTTACTTTATTATACGATCAATAAGATGGTCAGCGTTTAAACAAGTGCTGTGGAGTTGGAATCAGCAGCACCATAAATTGAACAGTCTATGGTTTTGTGTACCGACTCCACAGCCCTGGTCAATACTATTCAAGAGCAGGAAATGTACAGCGTATGTACGAGCCATTCACCCAATTTGTAATAACCATGTTAGGCAAAAATTACATGACCAGTTTTATTTACTCACCTCACACCTCTCTGGTCTGCTTGGTTTTATAAGCAAACATAGTCTGAATAGGATTAATGACAAAATGAGGCTTCCCCACTCACACCTCTCATCTCCATTACAGCAAAATTCCTCTGTGTATAACTTTATCTGCTCGCCAAGATTAAGCCTATTTTTAAAATGATTTTAGCCATATAGCAATACTGTATTTGCCAGAAAACCTCCTGCTTTCATTACCCAGGGATACACAATTAGTTTGCACCATCTCAAATGACAAAACTTTAACTGGGGTATAGTATGTCACAGCCAATTTAGACAACCTTGTCACCATGTATCCACCGTTCAAACAACAGGGATGGAAAACTGATAAACATGTGATCTGGATCACATACACACCTCATAGGTATATTAGTATGCATTACCATTATTGAGTTCACTGGTTTGCATTCATTTTGAACATGTAAGCTTGCACAGCACAGCTCAGTATACCCACTATGCTCTTCCCCCTGGGATTCTGAATGTACTTTGATGGGCTGTGATGATAAACAGGTCTCTGTCAGTAGTGAAGAATCAGGTGCAGTTCAAATTTAGTTTGGTTAGAGTCTTGGCAACACATGTGACAACAGAGGAACATGGCTTCCTGCAACCAACTTCATTTTCAGTATGGCACAAGGTGAGAAAAGAAGGCAGCAAGGTCAGAAGGTTGGAGATCATACTCCTCTCACTCAGCACAGACTTTTCTGTTTCTATTTCTGTTTTCTGTTTCTGCATCTTATTTGTCTGGCTAATGGCAGCCACTGTGGATGTTCTGAAAGGGACATTAAAGTGGAATTACAGAAGCATCCTATTGAAGGCTGGAAGCTGTTGTTGGTCTTCACATTTTAGTGGTGCTATCTCTGAACTGCTGTAGTAGGTCTGGAACATCTGTTGGACCACTGTTGTTACTAGTGGAGCGGCAATAAAAGGCAATGGCAGGCTTGGCGAGGAAGCAGGCCCCATAAGTAGTCAGGAGGCCACAAAACAAACCATGATAGATCAGTGATCTAAGTCTGCTTGACACAACAAACGTGCTCCTGAAGGAAGCAGCCAATCTTCTGCAAAGCATCTGGGGCACATAATTTTATGGGGTGTGGATTGGGGGTACTGCCTCTGGCTGTGGTTAGTGTGTGTGCACTGAAAACTCTAAATGTATTCTGCCCTAGTGGGTACATGCCAGGCCCTGTACAACGCTTCAACGGCGAGAGGCTCTGTGTTGGGCTTGGTGTACAGATTAGCAAGGTATGCTCGTGTGCCAGTGTGGATGAGTTATATGTCAAACACAGTACTCAGGTTAAGACGGGAGGAGTTACCATTCAGACCCTGTATACAGACTCAATTAGGAGGGGTTATCTGTCAGACACAGTATACAGGCTGAACAGGGAGGAGTTACATGTCAAATCCAACACAGATGCACAATTAGAAGTGGTTAGCTGTCAGGTACAGTATATAGGCTTAGTGTAGAGGGGTTATCTGTCAAACACAGTATACTGGATTGGCAAGGAGGGGTTACCTGTCAGACCAGAACCACAAGGTTTTTCTCTTGGACAGAATCTATTACAAAATGAATGCTGTATCTGAGGATGTCAGGTAGGCTACATTGCCAGAACACCCATACAGTGGGGAGGGAAAACTGCTTTGCCAGTGGGCTTAATAAACTGTGAAGAGTTCATTAATAAGTAATGCAGTGCTGTGTTGACAAATAATGAAGAGTTCATCAGTTGTGGTTGAGAGAAAATCAAATCACACAGTCAGCCAGATGTCATGTTCTAACCATGCCAAGGATTTCTCACAAACCTCATTTTGAGCAACACACTGCAGCAATACACCTACATTTACAACAAAAACAACATTACCCTACAAACCCAAAAACTCCAGAGTAACAGAGTGGCATGCAACTCCATTTTACTTTTTACAGTGAGCCTGGGAGTTCTCGAGCTCGCAGAGGCACTGTAAACGTGGTGATATGCAAAACACAGCAGAGGCTGGAACTATCTCAGTGACAGAGAGCGGTAAGCCCCTCCTCGATAAACACCCAAACTGAGACAGTTAACAATGGTAAACAGTGGCACAGAAAAAAAGATAATGGGTTTAAAGTGTATGCTTTTGCGTTATCACATCTTCTCGTATAAAATTTCTCCTGTGCTTCCAGTTATTGTCAGTGCTATGCAATGAGCCTTGAAAATAACACTGAGCAGAAGTAATGCTATAAAAATAACAGCTTTTATAAAAATATTTATAGGGTGTAGCTGCTTTACGAACACTCGTCTAAACATGGCATCTGTTTCCACAACTCTTTTTACTACTTGGTATTAAAACGCTCATCACAAATCATCACAGATCTCGTTTAAAGATCTGTCTAGTAAAAAGACTCCAGACAGCCATGGGTCTGCTGTTTGATTCTTGACTCGCGCGACAGCACGCCGTTCGCTTGCTGCACAGTAAGACCCGGACACGGGTGGTATTTTCTGCACTGGTCATTTTGAAGACACTTTAAAAGAGTCTCCCAGGTGAGATCTCGCACCTTTACCTTCATCTCCGTTTTGCGAATGCAGCTGTGAAAATGTGTTTATCCTCTGACAAGGCCTTCATCAATCTTCACGAAAGTGTGACATTCACACGTGCGGCGAGACAACAAGCACCAGGCCATTATCCCACATGCCTCGTTATCAATAATAATCCGTTATGTGTGAACGTGTTAAGGGGCTGGTACCTATCACACAAATCATGGCGCAAATCCATTTCGACATTGAAGCAATTCGCAGCTGAATTTAATTCGGCTGAACAAACCGTACAGATCAGCATTCCACAGTCTCAGAAAGAACTGAGCCCATTTGTACAGTGGTGTGGTTCTGCTAATGAGATGCTCCACAGCTGTTCACAAACACACTTGTTCCAAATACACCTGACACACACAATTACAGGGGGATTAGAAGAATTAAAAAACAGACAACAGAAAGTGCATCATTTAATGAACTTGTTATTGTTATTACTCAAAACAAGAAAAGTGTTAGATGTTGTTTTCAGTAGCATGTGAACAAACTACTGTCAACAGAGTAGCACATGCAGTTCAGCACCACGGACAGCTCCAACACCCACTGTTATAAGGTGCTGTATAAAGTAAGTACATTGGATTAAATTGACTCACTTGTGTCTTTCACTCTCTAAATCTGGTGTTTTCTTCTTCTAATTTCTAATTGTGACATAATGAATCATATTTTTCGGTGTATTGCTTCTGTGGAATCAACATTACATGAAATGGGATCAAATTAATGCTCCTAGAGTTTTTTTATACTGATCGATTTTACATACTTGCATATTACAATGCCAGCTTTTCAAGAAATGTAAATGTGCAGAATTCTATGAACTAACACACAGTGTTGGAACTAATGATGTCACAGGCAAGCCTATTACACTGAGTATGAATATGGCGGTTCTGTTAAACATGAGTTTGATGAGCTGAATGGAAAACGACTGAATCTCAGTGACAGCATATTTACAGGCCGCATATTTATCATGTGACCACAGTCTATCATATCCTTTAGCTTCTAGAAGAGGAATAAACAACAAATGGAATCTCAGTCAACTTCTGTGAAGTCTGTACAAAGAAGGAACACCATATAAAACAGGAAGTCAGACTCAGTACATCAGGCGGTCCATAACATCACTGAAAACTCTGATTGTTGTATATTCTACTTTAGCCATTAGTTTTATTGTCCATTAACCAGACATAAGATCAATGCTTTATTGTAAATATAATAAAACACAAAAGTTTCACACTATAATTCTCCCCCTTAAGCAACCTTTTTATAGCAATAACACACATTTGGAAAAGTGTAAGATTAATGGGAGAGATTATGGTCCAATTTACATAGGATGTCTGTATGATAAGTGTAAGGGAAGCACAGTAAATTAAGCCGTTAGTGTAATGGCCACCATCTTCTGATCAGTGGACTATGGGAACCAGGCAATACAACTGCCTGCATGACAAATTTCACTGCAGGCAGCACAGGAGCTTGTGATTCACATGCAGTGCAGCAGGGTGCAGGGATGCAAATAGTGTCTGCTGGACTGTGGGATGAACTCTCAGAACAGAAATGTCCAGGTGTACCACACCATTGAGCAGGCAATGCACTGTGAAGTGCTCACCTTGGTGTGCAGCTCTTCGTCTGAGTTATTAAATTGAATTGATTCATACATGTGAATATTTTACAGAAAAAATGTAGTGCAAGGCCCTTTTTGCATTGTCCCAGGTCTTATCCTATGAATCAGTCTATAACATTCAGCTTACTGGTCTCTGTTTTCAATCATTAAGTGATCTGCTGCCCCTGTGCATGTGAATGATTTAGCTTTTAAACAAATAATTCAGTGTAGCATGAAACATTCACCAATTTCTGAGGATGAGGCCTAAGAAGGAATGTAAACACATTTTACAGTCTGTTGCATCAGTGCATGTTCCGTTGATTATATCCCAGCTTCCAGAAGTTCCTTCATGTGCCGCTTTGTACAAGGTGTTCTCAAACTTTGCATTAGGACATGCTCAGTAGTCATTTCTCTGATCAAAAGCACTCAAGCTTAGACACGGGGCTACTAAATCTGTCACCACAACGCTCCCCAAAGTGTCTAGGGTCAATTTGACTGTTGTTTGGTACATTTGTTGGTACCCTTACCCATTACTTAACATTTATGACAAGACTCATGCAAAAGACTGTGGGAAAAACAAAGTAGCAGAAAAAAGCATCACGTGCCATTTGAGCCAAAATTCGAACTCAGCAGATTAGTAGCAACAAAAGCTCCCTGCACTCATTTTGCACTGCTAATCAAGACCTCAGAGATTTTAAATGTTCTCAGCAAAATAAGGAAAAATGACCTGCAGCAAAACCGCTACTGCTACAGCTCCCCTATGCAGCAGGAAGAGTGCTCATGCTGGTATCCAGCAGCGCATTGAGAAAACAATGTAGAAAATGCAATCACACATAGCATTTAAACAATTAAATCCCTGTAGGTCTACATGATTGATGGTGTCAGATGTCTAGACCGACTATGTAAAAAAAAAAATTGTGAACAACTGGTTTATGGTTGATACAGGACAAACTAATGTTGAAATTCATCAGCAAAACAAGACCATACCGAACAATGTCTTAGGAGTCCATAGGAAATATGAGAATATTTAGAAAACTAAATCTTATAATTAGAAAACTTTTCTACACAACATACAGAAGTGTGCTTTGGCATATATTATTAAACCTCCATCACTGAAATGGAGATGCCTAGATTAGCAATTAAAGATACAGCAATCTTCTGAAGTTGTATGCTCCCCCTAGACAACTCCCATTTTCTCTGTTTCCCTCTCATTTATTTAATATTGTGTATGGTTAGCACAAATTGCTGGGGATGTGAAAATAATGACCAAACCAATGTGTCTAGGAATCCCTTGTTATGTACACTAAGACTTTAAAGTTGATTTAAAAATGATTCAAATAGGACATAACAAGTCGATGTAACCATTTTGAAGAAATTAGCAGTGCCCCTGCCTTTGTTGTCTAGGGAGACTAGCAGAGACTCAGATCATTCTGGAAGCTCACATGCCAGATACTCAGCATTTTTACTTGCATGACAGCCTGATGTTCTAAGCCTAACTGACAGGTCTTGCTTTCAGGATCATTTTAATTTTTAAAAATCCTGACATCATGTCACAGCACTTTATGGCAGAGGCAATTTTAACTTTTAGCTGAAGGGTTATTATAGATTGCCATTAGTATGTTTTTATTCATTTGGTTTAACTGATTCCTAATGAAATTTATAAGTTGCATGCTTGAAACATAGTGAGCAGGATCTTAAAATTGGTATTTTAATCAAGTGTTCTCTTCATTGTCCAGAGGGAATATTTTAAGAGGAAAGTTATGAGTAATAAAATTTTGCGCCCAAAGCCTTAAACATAATGTTAGTCAGTTTGTGCTTCAGGACTTGTTTAGGCATTCTTTAAATGTGATGTAATTTGTGAGTCATAAAAGCTTTAAAAATATATCTCAAAATAAAGCACATTAATTCGGGAGCTTGTCAATCATATCTCTTTTATGGCCTCACAGTTGACAATAGTCCCCCCTGACTGTGGGACGGGCTGATAGGGCTGGGGTAGACATGACAGACTCTAAATATATTCATAAGTCCCTGTGCCAATGATACACTCTCCTATCATACCTTCTCACATTGTTAGTTTCTCATGCACAGTCTCCAGTGGAAACAGTAGAAGTAATTATATTTGTTTCCTGTTGGAATGTTCAATGTATAACATCAAAGTGTGTTTGTTCAAGGTGGGTTGGACCTGATTGGCTGCCTACACCTAGCCACCTTTCACCTTATCTTCTATTGGACAACTATTTTATAATGTGTCTGGAATACTTTAAAAGGTAAGCACAGAAATCCAGAGTTTAGTAAACTTTACTGGTTCTTTCTCACACCTCTCACCTACTCCAATAACCTGTTCCCCCTTTTCGATATAACTGATGAGAGAAGCCAGGCCACCGTGGCCTGGGTCGACAATGGGAGGGGAAATTGGAATATTCATGGGATTCTTCTATTTGAACTATAGAAGGCTTCCAGTTTTTCAGCCTTTATGCCCTATGACTTGTCCCTTATTACATCTCCCCAGGCTGTTTAAAAGTGACCTGAATACTGAATCAACGCAAGCTCAATGTCCTGTGAAAGTAATAAACTTACAACAGGATAAAAGTCCAGGAGAATGCACTATGAAAGAAATCTCTTTAGGATGGAACAGACGGGAAATACGCTATTCATAAATATGTATTGGCTTCATTGGACCGCATATGAAATGCAAATGTTATCGTGTGTTTGCCCAAACAGTCGCACAATGGCTTTTCTGCCGCTTTCAGCATTATTTTGGGTTGAAAAGAATTCATCTTTATTAACAATTATTGAATTTAATGGTAGGTAATAACTGGCAACACTGGCAATTGAAAAATGCACAGTTTTTGAAAGCCAAAAATTATAAGAAATATAAGCTCTAGCCTAATGCACTGCTGTGCTCTAGAACTACAGCTTCAGTATGTGAATTATTTAGCCTTTGCATCAGCCAATCACTGTAAGGTTTCATGAACGTTAGCCCATGATTACAGGTCCCCAGAACAAGGTCAGGAGTCATATACTGTAGCTGTCTTCTCCTGTCAGTGTTATGAACATGAATATTCCACCTCAAATATCCCAAACTCATGATATAGGCCTGGCTGAGTGTACACTGGATGACAGTCATGGTCATAAGAGGACACTGTTACTGTGGAAGGTGCTGGGAGAAAGATGTGAGGTGATTTCAGAGCACGCACACACGTATATATATAAAATATATATATTTTATATATATACGTGTGTGTGTGTGTGTGTGTATGTAAAATCATACTTGACATATGCTGTGTTCTTATTGCCCCTATCATGTATGACTACATAGTACAGATTAGACAAGCGCACCATGTCTATGTGGCAATACGTATTTTACATTAACTAAGCCACAACATGTGCCAGCTGCTTCTTTCGGTTAAAAAACCCCAAAAGAGTTAATTCGTCCATAAATAATCCATTAATTGCAATCGAGGACCCAAAGATGATAAAGAAATATCTAACTTGTTTTACAAAATGCACATATATTTTACCCATTCAGAAAAGTAAATTACTGTCCAGTTTCCCACCAGTATTTTACTCTTACATTTTAACTACACCTTTAATCTCTGTTAGCCTGTGAGACTGATGAAAGGTGACAGGTATTATTTAGCTTATAGCATTTTTCAGCCTAGTGGGCTCTATTTCAGCAATGTCTGAGTGTCAACAATTCCACGATTATGTTTTCCTTCTTGTTCTTTCTTGTTAAGTGCTTGTGCTTAGACCTTAATTAGAAGGGCCATATATGCCAGAAAGGGGGAGGATTCAATATGGTACAGGTCATCACATTTAATAGCATGACTCATCATTAACACACCACTACAAAGATCGATACCACATAAGTGAAAAGTACACTCAGAAGCCAAGCCGCACAGGCGAGCGAGTGTCCCATCAAATGGATCTGACTGAGAACTTGCATTAGGAGAGGCACCTGACGCCTAGTCCCCGACTCTGTCCCTGTCCCAGGCCAACTCAGGTTACCCTTAATCATCACTGCCCCAAGGCACATCAGCCAGATGGACTGACTCCCAGCAGTCGCCCCCCCCCCCACCCATCACTGTGTTCAAAGTCAGGGATGTTGAAGAGGAAAACACAGGACTAATAAGGACAGCTGCAAATGGAAGGCATCCACTGGTATCAGCAGTGAGTGCTGCCTTTGCAGATCCCTGAAGTGGAGTGAAGGGCTGCAACATCTTTGAATGACAGAAAATAAGGACGAGTGTAAGAGTGGCAGTCTTGCTAACAAAAGCTCTCTTGAACAAAATTCAGTCATTTTAAAATTAATTCACAGCTACCTGTAATTTGTGCATATATTAATGTAGTACTACAAGAAGGCACGGTTTTCATTATTGCTTCAGGAGACCCACCCCCCAGTATTCACGATGATCATGTTTACCAGCTATCAGCTTCACAGGAAATATATCCTCTGGATTTTCCTTAAATCTACACCTATGATCAATACAGACCACTTCATATTCAGAAAGACACAGAAAATGCCACTCTGGGGACTGTCACATGTGAAGTAAACGGGAAAACGAACACGTATGGCACAAAACTGTAGGCAGCAAAAAGAGCATGAAATCTCAACATTTACACATCTGCTTACATTTCATTAATTTAGGAGGAAGGACCATACTCTAACACCAGTCTACATGGAGCATGTCAATTTAAACAATGCCTATTTTAAGAAACAATTAAAAAGACAGCTTTAGAAATCTGTAAAAATGACCATATAAGGACACCATTTCTACTGTTTTCAACTGCTGCATTTGACCCTGTAATGTATGAATGTATACTTCACTCTCTAATCTGTTTAAGATCAAACATATAACTGTAATTAGCAAGTTAAATGCAAGTTAATACTAGAAATGCCAATAAAGTCATGCCTCAGCTGCAGGCAGACAGTAATTTGTTATTCCTGTTTATTGCTCAGCCTGTTTCAAGGCAATAACTTCAATACAAAAAAAATAAATAAATAAAACTTCCAGCCAGCTTAAGGCACATTGCCTAAGGTCTGAACTTGTGACAGATGGTTTTCAAGTTCTAATCCCAATACAGTACCTGCTGTTGTACTACTGGAAGATATATAATTTATCTGAATAACCTCTATGATTTTCCAGCTGCAAAAGCATAGTATAAGCCACCAAAACCCTTATCTACGCCGGTGGCAAAAGCTTTTTGCTAAGCAACAAAGCAGTTATATTCTTTCATCAACCCCCAGCTGAGAACAGTGTTTGAATAAAGGGCTGAAATGTTTATGACTCTGGCCCATTCCTAGAACACTGCACCGCATGCTACAGAGAGCACACACCTCTTACATGCCGGATTCACAATTGCATCTTAGTGACGTGCGTTTTTGCATGTTGCCGGGGTGACTCTCACTCCATACCTCTACAAAGATCCAAGTGGAGGGGAGGGGTTCACATCTTAAATTATGGGTCACTATTTGCTGGAAAAGTGCAGGTGTGACAGGTTAAATGATAAATATTTTGTGGGATTCACATTTAAACTGTGAAGAATGCGATATTGGCCACCTTTTTGTAAAATGTAATGCACCTGTAATGCAAACTTTCTGCATCTGTGTATTTCTAAGCATATCCTTCTCCATGCAGTTTGGATTTTATGAAGGCCATTTTGTCATTTTTCACAAAAGCATGTGCAAGGTCAGTGCTGTGTTTTTGTGCAGAAGGTTGGCAGGTATCACCTAGGCTCATGGCCCTTTAACAAGAGGCATCATCTCACCCCATTTCCCCCCACCTCCTCAACTCTCAGGAGACCACTGACTGAGCCATAACACCTCATTGCTGCACAAATTACAGAACAGCAGCTCAAACAACCCCGGCAATCCGTCCCGAGGCTGCAGGGGTAGAACATCTGGCACCTTGTGTCAGGCCGCTGCTCTCAGGGCACTTTCTTTGTCACTTGAAATAAATTCGGGGAGTGGCGCTAAGCGGGAAGGGCACACAAAGGAGAGGGAGCTGCACGCAAATCTGAGCACGATCCGCCAGTGTCGTGTTTTCATGCTCACCCCTCAGTGCTGAGAATCTGGAATTTTTTAAACAACACAATGAAGCAAACTTGCAACTCTACATTCTAATACCCTGAAGAAATATCTAGCACTACCAGTGACACCGTTGCTATGGTAACATGTGGAGCACCTCCTATAAGCCATTAATTGATAGCAGGAGATAGTCGCGAGGCATTAACTCATATTGCTGTAGCATCCTATCAAACAGGGATCAGGCTGTATCTGTCTAATACTGGCATATGGAGGCCTGTGGTTCCAAAGCCAAACAAGACAGCTTTGTCCATTCTCAGTAAACCTGCTGTGCATAACAAGTGCAAAACTAACCAAGACATGTCCCAAATGAAATTGAAACTTCAAGAAAGATTATAAAAAAGGCCATTTTGTATAGGTAAAAAATGCTCCCTGCCTGTGACTGTCAGCCTAATAATTTCTCACAAGCAGTCTGAGCAAACAATACAAATGGTTTAGTCTTCCATATTCCCAAGTAACCCATTGTGACTGAATTAAACCTGGTTTCATTTACCTGTAAATCCTCAACAAACCTCTATTAATATACCACTGTTTCTCCTCGATGCATAATAACCAGCTGCATCTTCTGCATTAGCTGACAAATTCTCCTGCACAGTCAACACAAATCTGATTTAAATGGGGAAATAACGTCCAGCTCCTTATTATTTCTCCCCTCATGTCTCATGGTCACAGGGGGAGTTTGCTGTGCAGTTGATCAACCTGACTCTCCTGTACTCATTCCTGCTGTTATTGGGTCAGGGAGTCGAGGAAATTGACCAAGCTAAATCAGCTTACTGTTGAAAATATAATTAGAAATGATTTTCGTATTTAGCACAATGGCATTATGTCTGTGCACATCAATAACTCTTCAACAGTTAATCTTTTTTTATAGTCCTGAACCATATGTGTAAACAGTATGAAGACCAAACCTTGGGCCAGCTTGACTGCAAGGCAGACACACATCTCCGTTTCCTGATGTTGTGGTGAGCAGAAGATGACAGAACTGGTCTGATAATGCCTGCAAACTAGGCAGCGATGGCTACCAAGACTTAGAAACTCATGCTTCAATAAGGAAGGTAACAGAGCAATAAGACACATTTATCATTGTTCATGCATGATACCAAAAAAACGTTATTACAAATTGACAGTGGAGAGTTGGGGATTTTAGATTTTTGGGACAGATTTCTCTTTCTTTTTTTTTTGCTTCACATGCAAACTGCGGGCATCTAAACAGTAAGACAATCTGCAATTTTGATTGTATCCACTCGTCATATCCACTGCTGCCTTATGAATTCATATCTAATATTGATCTCGTTTGGAGAAAAGAGACCTGATTGTGAGACCTGGGCTACGCTGTGCTTTAAGAGATTAGTTATTCAACTGTGAGGTAGCCAAGGTGTAACATCACACACATGACTTAAATTCAATAAACTAGAGGGAATTCTTCTAAATGTAAACGAACACTGCAAATCAAAAAGTGATAATAAAATTAACATTTTCTTTAGCTTTAGATAAACTTTGACATGGATATTCTGAAATTATGCCTGAGACACCTATACAAAAATACAGGGAAAGGGATTAGTATGATCAGTAGAATTGGACATTTACTACAATCAACACAAAGAACTAATGTTTTTTTTTTCAGCTTTAGCAATTTATTTTCATTTCAGTCTATAAACTCCTTTCACTTCTAAAATTTGTAAACCAATGAACAAGCTCATAACATGAGCAAATTGTTATTGTTATTGTTATAATGATGGTTTGTGCCAATTTCTAACTGAGAACCTCCTAAAATAGCTAAGCAGTATATTCTCAATTTAGAAAACTGTTTGCTAGCAAATGGTTTTGACTGAAAGCCAAAATCCCATTGTATTCCATTGTCATCAGCATTCTGTCCTACCTTAACTTCAAGTTTCTACACTGTGCTGAAATCACATGACCACCGAGTTTCCTGAAATAGAAGTTTGTTCTATTCAAGTAATGCTGTCACTTCACTGCAACCCAATTTTTACTTCTGTGAAATGCACTTACTGGTTGAAACAACCCTTCTCAAAGGCAGCTTTAGCAGGTCTAAAATGAAATTTCCGGCCATGTTGTTGTGTATTGGGTGAGGTTCCTCTGTGCCTGAAATAACATTCTGCCTATGTCCTCTGCTCAATCCATGTGGACACCTTTGCTGTACTTCTTAGTATCCATCCATCCATCCATGCAGTCCAAACATGTGGAACCAGTTCCCAGGGACACTAACAGACCATTATTTGGCCCTAGGTGCCAACCCTTCAAAGGGTACAGACATGCATTCTAAGTGTAATTTTAAAGTTCTCACTCATAGTCTGATTGAGTTTGGTCTGTGCAAGGACACTGAAACACCCAGACTAAAACAATGAATGCACATGAAGGGCAAAAATACTCCATACACACACAGCACCAACAGCCAAATTAAAGGTGTGTGACAACAGTTGCTGCCCACCTGAGCTGTCATGCCACCACCCAACTCTGACCTCCACCTGTCATAAGCACAGGGACAGGGAGCTGATTTCTGTCAACACAAGGTGGGAGAGGCACCAGAGTGCTATCGCACAGCTCAGAAACCACCGATCCACAAGCTAGATGGACACACAGCCTGTGAGGAGCGTAGACCCTCCTCCGCAGTTGTCTTTTGGCTTTCATGTGACCAAACACACCAGAGCCACATTCCACCCTAAGAAGTACAAGTAGCACGAACCACCATACAAAGCATATAAATGTCTTCTGCCAGAAAGCTGCTACTTTGCCATTATCAGCAATGCAGATGTAGCACAAGATAATAGCTTGCCATACTACAGCCACCAGGGAAAGAGAAAGCCTGCATTTGGAAGCAGTAAGCTGTGAGAAAGGCTGTGGGTATCCATCAGGGGTCTGAAGCCAGGGTCATTATTTATGCGTCCTGAAGTCAATTACACGAGGAGCAGTGCAGAAGACTGCCGGTAAAGAGGTCCTTACCAAGCCGATCATCACATTTTTTTCCTGTAAGATTTCAGCATGCCAGTGGCCTATTCATGGTCCTTTTAAAGTACCAAATAGAAAAGGATTCTTCATTGTGGACTGGCTTTGCTGAATGCAGATTTGACTTTCTTCCCTGCTTGAGGCATTGAGAAAGCAAACCGTGTTACCGGTGATGCATTCATTATAACAGTCTTAGAAAGCTAAACCAAACACGGTAACCCACAAAGCCATGTCTTCAGTGTGAACTTAACTGTCACTACTTACACATCCTCTTAAAATGAGATGAGCAGAGATGATTGCCTGTCTACCCACTAAGGCCAATGCAAAAAAATCTGTAAAATATAATACATTGTTTTTTTTTCTAGAGCAAGACAACAGGAAATTAATTGTAGGCGGTTATTATAACAATAATTTAGGTGTTGACAGCAATGTATTTAGTTATAAAATTTAAAACTCATCTAACATCCATCCATCCATCCATCCATCATCTTAACTTCTTATTCCTGGTGAGGGTCACGGGGAAGCCTGGAGTCCATGGGGCGCAGGGCAGGGGACACCCAGGGCAGGGCGCCAACCCACCACAGGCAATTTAGACACACCAACCAACCTAACCCGCATGTCTTTGGACTGTGGGAGGAAACCGGAGCACCCGGAGAAAACCCACCAAGCACAGGGAGAACATGTAAACTCCACGCACACAGACCCAAGGCGGGAACTGAACCCCAAGCCTGGAGGTGCACAGCAACAGTGCTAACCACCACGCCACCGTGCCACCTACTCATCTAACAGTTTGTGTATATAATTAAAGAACAAATATACAAGCTTTTCAAAAACATTCACCTATAAGATTTTAAAAGTTTAGTAAGTGATTATTTCAATTGAATTACATTGCATTATTCTGTTTCTGTTTCTTGAATTCAATGTAGATATTGTACATGAGAATATGAGAAAATGGTTTCCCACTGAACAAAAAGCCATAGGAAAGCTGAAGTGCAGAATTTCACAAAGCAAACAATAGAAATATTAGACTCATTTCATTAAGAGTTTGATTTAAAAAAAAGTATTTAGGTGATTACAATTGTCCAGATTTCTTTAGATTTTTACCTCAGTTTGTAAAACTGTGGCATCTATTTCCTAACAGAGAAATGCTCTTTAAAGAGAAGCATTTTAGTTTAGTAATTTGTCTCAATTGTGTTCCCAGGTCACTGACTGACGTGGGTGGCTATTTCATTTTTTGAATGAAAGACACATTTTAAATGCAATTTCAGCCATACAAAGAGAAACATGGAAAGCTTTCAAAAGAAACATGCTTTTCATTACACCAATATAAACTCAGTCATGTGAAAGCAGAATGGCATGTTTAACGTGGGAGGTGGACCTGATGACATTATACACGATATACAATTTATGGTTAATTGAAGAAGAGATAGGATCCAGAAACAAATATTTACTATTTCAGCAATACAGTGACCTATGTTACCAATATCAGTCACTGCACCACTAACATCAACCAACAGTTTACAATAAATGAATGGATCCAGATACAAGATTTGGAGTTTGCCTCAATATTTGGCAAGGGATATCTGTAAATGACAAAATTCTGCTTGTGATGTTTGCAACACCAGGAACAGTAAGTAGAACAAATGTACATACAACACTACAACATAGTAAACACTACACATGCTTGTTAACTGGACCTTTGAACAACCCCACGTACTGCATCTCTGTTGGCGACAATCCACGTAATTTAGAACATGCCTTTTTGAGAACTTCATAGATATATTTTAATAACGCTTTTAATAATGGCTCTATGACCACATCAATCGTCAACCCCAATCCAAAGTTATTTCTAGGATGAGTGAGTAAAGGCATCAGATTCTCCCTGCAAAGTGTTTATGACAAAGGACAAAAAGACAATGAGAGCAGGGAGAACAAACACAGCGACCTTCTCAGTATATCATCATCATCAACAACAGCATGACAACTTTGAACCATAGTGAGATGGACAGATTTCCGAACCAGGCTACACTCAGCAAGTACACTGCCTCTGCTTGCCCACGAACATATTTCAACACATTAGTTGAGCAATTAGCTCACATTATCAATCTCTGTCAATTTCTGCTCCCCCCCACAGCCAACAGGTCAGTGTCATTTGCGATCCATATTTCTCCATTTATGAGCTATATTTGTATCTATTTGTTAAATATATTTTGCATAGTGAGTAATTTACACATAATAATACTTTACAGAGAAGCAGAAAATTTTTGCAGCTTTAAAACAACACAGTTCTTTCTACTGTTTAAAAGAGACCCAATTAGTCTTTCATACTGATAACACTCTTATATTTCTTAAGGCGGTGGTGCTATTGAACTGTTTCCAAATGGCAACTACAGAAAAGGAGCATGCAAATGATCTCCTGTAAAGACCTGAAACCTGTACTTTCACAGGACTGAGGGAGGGAAGAAGCAAGAAGACTGAAGGTTTGACTTGTTCCCTGTAATGGCTGCAGCTGATGGCAACCATGACAAGTGTGCTTCCCAGCCCTGTCAATTAGTGAGTTAATTGGTTTCCCCTGTATCTCATTTCCTTTACTTTGGAATGAAGGTCAGTTGTGCCTTACTTCCTTTGTGATTTGTGCTGTGCTACAGTTTGGTGTTGGGGTTTTCCCTGTTAGCACTCCTGAATGAGTTCCTTTTGTTTTAGCTGTGATTAGGCTCTGCTCTCCTGAAATTTACATTCCAACAATGTAACATTTTCAATTTCAGTTTTTTCTGTGTTCTCATTGGATGGTTTTAACTGTTTGGCAGTCCTTCACAGCACTTGCCATGCTGCCAAGTGAGGTGGGAAACTGTTACCTTCTCCCTGAAGGTCAAGAATACACCTTTTTTCTGTGTTTGCCAAGCAAAGAGCATCAGCCATGGTCTGCACTGTCAGTAAGATTAATATGGCTCTTCAGGTGTGTCACTATTGCGTGGGCTAGGCTCAACTGATGTCTGTTTTTATGCAAGCTTGAGTGCAATAAACATAAATGCCATTTAGCATATATTCTTTCAGATGTATCCAGTGTTTATTAACGATATATTGAAAAACTTTTTTTGAAGAGCAATTATTAAAATCAGGAGACAAATAACACAGCAACAATATTCAGATCCCTACAGCTAACAAGTCAAGGCCATAGGTTTGGTTTCAACATAGGAACAAATCAGCCTCTTAAGATTAAAATGTTTGGAGACACCTAAAGAAAGGTAAGGACAATTTGGCACTGAAACATTAGTTGGACATGACACTACCATCCATACCCAAATCTACACCACTGAAAGAAGTCTTTTTTTCATGCACCAGCAAAAACAAACGTACAAGGGCATGCTCATAAGTTCTTACAGTTCTCAAAATTCTTTCACGTACCAACTGGGTCTTCCAGATAAAATTCTGTATTTTGTTTATTTCATCAAACTATGCACTTTTCACTACAGATTCAAAATGCGCAAATCCCAGCAAAGTAAATCACGTTCCTTCTCTGTAGAGAATCCACTCCTGCAGCAGCTGCTGTTTGACAGGCACTCGTAAAAATAAAAAAATTTAAAAAAAAAATTACAAAATAAAAAAAATATCCTACCATGCACTTTGTACTCCCCATCCATAAAACGAAACCTCGGGGGGACACCCAAAATTCAGATTCGGGATTACAAATAACAGTCACGATTAGGGGGCTGAAAGGGTTCGTCGTGTTGCCTTTATCAACCTTACGTTAAGACACTTTCAACAAAACTCTCCTGCGTTACTGCCCTGTGCCAAAGATCCCCTTACTGGAAAACTGACACAAACGGAATACCAAATGATTTAGTGCACATCTTAAAACATCAAAGACACTCCACAAGTCGCCACAGTTCTGTGCGGGTCTACTGATTTCCTAGGAAAGGTTGGAGACAAGTACTGTGCTTAAAAACTGAACCACTATAGTTTTGCTTTCCAACAAAAATATAAAACGAAATTCAAAAACACAAAACCCAAGGTCTTTCTGATGACAAACACACTATGTATAGAGCAATTTATCTTACCGGTTTTTATTATTGTTTTGTTTTATTTTTTATTTATTTATTTTTTTTAGCAACAACCGTTTCTGAGTTTTCTTTATTTTAAAAGAAACGTAACATTCACGATCATCATTATTCTACTTGGGCAACAGAGCGTTCTGTAATACTGTACGAGTTTACACATTAACTCGCGAACTCGGTAAGTCTGCGCTTACATTTCCTTTGTGTTTTGTACGTTTCACATCATGTACAAAACACCGTACTTTAGTAAAGAATTAAACAAACCAGTGCTAACTGCACGGACGTGAATGTATTTATTAGAAATGAACAACTCGAACTTGCTGACTTGTTTAAATATACGAGCCACCTAAAATACTGTGAATTCACCACGTTAATAAAAACACGTATTAATCCACTAGAAACTTCAAGACTCTTTATGAACATAAATATTTATTTTTATCAATAGCATATGAAATCACACATTAAAAACGGGCTGAATTCTCAGTCTTTAACCTCTAATGCAGTAGCTCTGGCACAAAGCTACTCCTGAAGTGGCCCCTCTAACTTGGCATGTTACATCAACTTTATAATAAACAGAAAACAAAATGTAATACAAAACGGTTCTTTAAAATAAATGTGTTTGATAGCAGTACACATTTCGACTGTCCTAAAAGTGAAGTAAATCGATGTTAAAAGGACATAGATCCGTGCACGTTTAGGCTGCTTTACTGCGGCCACGAATTACCTCGTTTACATGTTTTACATGTTTTATATGTTCGGATAAAAAGTCAGTCTCACTGTGCAGAGAATAGGCTAAAATAACACCGATATAGTTATTTTGCACGCATAAACATTCCCGAGACAATCTAATAGTTTTCTTCACCAGCACTTTCTGCTGCAATTAGTTGACATTTCTTCATAATCTTGTAACGCAGTGAACCAGTGCCACATCAAAATACATTTCGGAAATACCAAGTATGCCCTACCTGTTCGGCATCCTCCACGGGACACGGCTATCCCCTCACTGTCGAAATGCACAAAGGATGCGTGATACAGCACAGGTCAGAACGCTTCCACCCCATTTCCTAGCGCAAGCTGCCACCAGGTGCTTTTCTTCTCTCTCTCTCTCTCTCTCTCTCTCTCTCTCTCTCTCTCTCTCTCCTTTAAACAGCGCTCTTTCCCTCCGCCCACTTTTTGCCGATCCTGCTCTTTCACACACACACAGCGGGATACGCGACATCCTCTCAGACGAAACCTCAAGCGTGTCCCTGTAACTTTTTTGTGTTCATGTTTTTAAAACAAAGATTTTTTATGATGAATTGGCTATTTAAGCCTTTTATCCGTAAGTTCTACAATGGTTGAACAATAGAAAAAATTTACACGTCGTAATCGTTATCAGACAATAAAACGCCAATAAATCATAAAGTCATTCACTCAGTGGCGTTAAAAATGCTGGAAGCACTTGGTAGAGAACGAGTTCATTTTGCACCCATATTAAAAACATTGACATTAATACAATCCCATCAATTTATCAATTTATACATTAACACTACAATTACTAAGGAAATGTATTAATTGCTGGTCAGATATTGCAGAGATCTTGTCAGTGAAGATTCTCAGTCATCCAGGTGAGGTTTCTGACAGTCAGTCATGGCAACTGGCTTCTTTAAGAAAAAATAAATTATTAATAATAATAATAATAATAATAATAATAATAAATAAGAAATAAAAGAAAACAACAACAACAATAATAATAATAATAATAATAATAATAATAATAATAATAATATCCAGTAACTTTAAAAGTCCATTACTCAACTTTTAGATTCCAGTGATCTTACAACACTAAAATTGAGAAATCCCAAAAAGTCCTAAAAAAATCTGAATATTCAATAACAAAACTGACTAATATTTACAACCTGTGACACTGTGTCCCATGGGATTATTTCTAATGAATGATAATGTTTGCAGATGTCATTACCTTCTGCTTGTTTGTTGTTCATTTACAGAGTATCCATTCATCAATGGGGACTTGATGTGGATATGAGAATAAAATGAGATTGGTGTAAATCATGTGTAATTTTTATGGGCACATACATGGACTTGATTTATGTGAAAATTATATAAGAACAATTACCTGATAACCCATTAGAGGAAGTTGTATGAGAAATTCTTGTGAAATGTGGTTTCATCCTAACGATTCAATAGAAATGGGCTCTCTTAGAAAATACACAATGTCAACAATACTTGTGGTCAAATAACAAGAACTGCTTTCCAGATAATGTAGAGCAAAAATAAAGAAATAAAGAAATAAATAAAAGAGCAGAAACCACAATGCCACCGCCATCACTATCAGCTGCAATCTTGTGGAGAAAAGATATTGAATTCCTTGTGCTGCTGAGATACTGAGAGTTTGGCTTTGCAGCAGGTCACCAAGCATATTATAAAAACCCTGGATGTGTCAGTAGCCTCTGTAGTAGCCAGATGGTCCAGAGTTGGAACTTTCAATTATTCAGTCATCCTGAGAACAGATTGAATCTGTCAAGCGTGAGACAACTTGGCTGGCTTCTTCCTGGGTTTGAAAAGTGCCGCTTTTTCATTTTCCTTTAGATAAATGTCTAAATATGGAAATGCATAGTAATATAAATGATGTAGTTTAACACGAAAATTGTTCCATTTTAATTTTTTTTACTTTTTGAGGAAAGGCTGAATTTGTGATTTTGATGGACAGTTGTGGGAAATTTTACAAGTCACTGAAAGTTTTCTTTTAAACTGTCCAGGGCTTTTGCAGTATTACAGGTAATATAACACACTTTTATTTGGCTATCACACAGTGATGCCCCTTATTATCACTTGGAGACATCCATAATGCATTGTGTTACTTTCATTTTCTAATGCATCTTACCATGTCAGGGTTTGTCCACAGCAATTATGGAAATCACTATGAGGTCAAAAGGTATTAAATAACCTGCATTAATTCTCTTGAGGTAATCATGCTTAAGACAAAGCATTAGACATTTAATAGCCTTTCTTGGCCATTTCAGATATTACAAACTCTATAAATCTATTAATAGCACTTTACATAGACCATGCCTCTATATTAGAGGTAATACTGTGGTACAGAGTTCATGGGAATAGAAATAGTTGAAAGCAATTTTCTAATCTTTAAGTCCATCAGGATAATTTTTTTCTTTCTGCAAAACAAGGCTTGTAAAAAATTGTATTGTTTTTATAGTACTAGAAACATATTAACTGTGTAAAAGTGTCAGTTCATGGCTTAAAATTGTGACTCAAATAAGAAATGATGCAAAATCACACATGGGACAAGAGTGCAAATCACCTTGTGCTGATTAAAAATACATATTCTTCTAAATGAAAAGTACATTATGTGGTTTATCAAAAATAAAATAGGTCTTTTTAACCACAAAGGTCAATCAATAATTATAAATTTAAAAAGGCCAGTTTCTGTTTACTATAATAGATGATCGGTGAGTAAAAAAGCAGAAATGTAAAGGGGCCTGCAGGCTACGGATCCGATGCAGCGAGAGGTACCTTGCTGCTGTGTTTACAGCTGTAAGCATTGCACAGGCTGAGCAGGGCTGTTTGCTAAACAATGTAATCCATTTTGATAAAAGGAAGACAATCCACTACGGCTATGACTTTTACACCTGTGTCCTCGTTGTAATCACTCTGAGAGCATTCCGGTAATCCAATTGATGCTGCCTGCACAGGACGGCTGTACCCTGCATCGTCATTTAAACGCACAAGCTGCCCAGAACTAAAATTAAAATGGCCACTTCTCCCCTGAGTGTCAGAGTTGTAAGTCTCGAGGAGACAAAGTAATCATAGCACATGTGATTTTTGATATTCAAATGAAGAGATTGAAAACTGCACCATTTGTGAAGGTGACCACCATCTTAAACCATTTTAAAATCTTAATGGCATCACATCACTTCAAGGAGCTGACATAAAAGCACTTCAGGGCTGACTTTGGATTTTATATGTTTTTTTTTCCTGAAGTAAACAAACCAAAATGAATTAGATAATCTATTTATATTTCCCTTTAATCCATAAAGGTTTAGATTGTAGATGCATTGGTTTAGACATGCATGTTATTCACCCCATAAAACGGAAGAATTTGAAAATGTTGGTTAATGCACAAAAAGGCATTAACCAAAATTTAAAGAACATTTGCTATTGCACTTTTGACAGGGTGTTTAACATGACGTATTTCAGTACAAATGTAAACAACTATGAGTACTGTTCTCTGGTAAAATGTTTTCTACATTTGGGTTTCTTTTGAATATAATGAGGACATAATATAGTGAACAACACACTATACAATATTGTATCATTTTAGTACATAGAAATATGTCAAACCAATTTGTATACAAGCATTGGGATGCTCTACTCAACAGCAATGTGACAAAACAGTGTCTGTTGCAGAGCTGCTTACAGAAGGAGAAAGACGCTGGATGAATATGCATGAAGATGGTTCCTTTGCAGTTGAATCACGCCCTGCCAATGTGTGAATATGTATGGAAGATATTCCTTTGCTGTCAAATCAGGCATGGTATGGCAGTGTGTGTATAAGTATGAAGGCTGTTCCTTTGCTCTTGAATCAGACCCTACCAGTGTGTGAATATGTATGAAGGCTGTTCCTTTGCTCTTGAATCAGACCATCTCAGTGTGAATATATATGAAGGCTGTTCCTTTGCTGTCAAATCAGATCTTGCCCATGTGTGAATATGTATGAAGGCTGTTCCTTTGCTGTTGAATCAGACCATGCCAGTGTGAATATATATGAGGGCTGTTTCTTTGCTGTCAAATCAGATCTTGCCCATGTGTGAATATAAATGAAGGCTGTTCCTTTGCCTATGTGTAAGCCAGTCTCATGAAAAGAGAACAAGGCTATAAATTTAGATGGAAATAAGCTAACCATGCAGACACAGTGTTTCTGTGTGAATCAAGAACCAGAACATGGGATTGAATCATCATCTGGTCCTGTTGTGTCTCAATGTGCTGATGACATCCCAAAATATTTTTATTATTTTTTTAATGTAGAACAAGACATAAACATTAATGCAGAT
This sequence comes from Chitala chitala, assembly GCA_025773905.1. Classification (NCBI taxonomy): domain Eukaryota; kingdom Metazoa; phylum Chordata; class Actinopteri; order Osteoglossiformes; family Notopteridae; genus Chitala; species Chitala chitala. The sequence goes on along the minus strand of JABJVR010000034.1, from coordinate 948,552 downwards.
TTATGATGAAAATGTAACAACAAAGGTTGTGCAGTGAGTCTATCCACACTTCTATTTTTTCCTCTTTGCCATAGTTTTGTAGTCATAATTTTGAAGCGAGGGTGAAATGGCAATCACAAATTGCAAGTACTATAGTTTATGCTGATCTACAATATATATAATAATTTTATAATTTAGCTACAAAATTATTAATGTTCTGTTAGGCTGACTCTGGTTTCAATGTCAGCATGCTGTGTAAAAAGCACTGTGTCTAAAATGATGTTATTGTTCTGGATTGTGTATGCACACTCACTACAGTTATATGATTTTACAGCTAAACGGAGACATGCAGTTGAGCAGAATGTGGTTACACTGATGGTGAAAACTTCACATTCTGATTGAACACAATGCCTGAATAATTACAGTCCTGATGCAAAGACAAACACTTTCTTGCTGTCCATGACAAAGCTCAAACAGAACCCAATATCTTACTCATAGTATATCCAGGCAAGTGTCGTTGAAGTACTTCAGGCTTAATGTGAATAAAATAACACTGGGAAATATGTCTGAGCAGCAAACTACAGCTAGCTAACTGTCGAAAAATTTAGAAGGGCATTCCAACTTACGTAATTTAGTTGAATAACACATCTAATTAAAGATTTAATTAGATCTTTTATTAAATTACCAAAATAAAACTGTACCTCAAAGCAAAAACAACAAAGGCTACTCAGGCCATATCAAAAGGCTGAATAAAAAATGAATTTTGTCATTCTGACCCAGAGCAGCAAAACTTGTAACTATTTGATTCACCATAGAAGACAAGACCCAAAAAGACTTCTTCGCTGTTTCAAGCATCTTAATTTTCCTGGCAAAGATTGCAATTTTTTTTATCCATACCCCCTTCACTGTGCTCTGTATTCATTATTCAATTATTGATTTGAGGCTCTTATTTTATCTCCGATAATAGGACATGAGACCATTTCTGCAATGTGTACAAAATGAGATACTTGTGCTAAATTGATTTTATAAAATGTGCATTCTGTGATTAGATTATTTGATAACAGAAAGCTTAAAGTTTCCTTATTAAGAAGTGAATTCAATATTTGTCAGGAAGAATCACCTGGCTAATGTACTTAAATGGGATGTGCTACACTTTATAATTATATAAATATATATTTATATATATAACTATACTGCAATAAAAAGCCCTTTGTATAGCAATGTGCACACATGCATGGTCTTAACTAAGAGAATAATATTTCATTACATTGCATTACATTCATTACATAACATTTGGGGTCATCAACTCACAAACCCCTGAAGTTTATTATTATTATTATTATTATTATTATTATTATTATTATTATTATTATTATTATTATTATTATTATGTACCCACAAAAATTAAGTTTAGCATATTTATTAGATGGTGGAGTGGTGGTTAGCACTGTTGCCTCGCACCTCCAGGCTTGGGGCTTGAGTTCCACCTTGGGTCTGTGTGTGTGGAGTTTGCATGTTCCCCCTGTGCTTGATGGGTTTTCACCTGTTTCCTTGCCACAGTCCACATATGCAGGTTAGGTGTCTCCAAACTGCTGTGTGTGTGTGTGCACACGCGCCTTGTGGTGGGTTGGCGTTCCCTGCCCTGTGCCTCCTGGGATGGACTCCAGGCTTCCCACAACTTTGAATTGGAACAGCTGTATAGAGAATGGATGGATGGATATTTATTATAAAATCTAGATATATGAAAGAAAGAAACACTAACACCCAGGTAATGTTAACCAGTGGTGTAGTGATAACACCCTGTAGTGACTTTTTGTAAACATCATTTCACTTCTTAAAACTTTCCTCTGAAACTTTGCTCCACTCTTTAGTGCAAACCCTTTTAAATTTTCTGTCAGACAAGGATGCTTTTGTTATATAGCCACACATTTCTAACACCATATACGAAGGTTTTCTCCTGATTACAAAACATTAATAAGCAATCAGAAAGCTTAATTGGCTTTTAGTGCTTTCTGAAGAAGGTCTGATGTACTCCGTGTACCTACCTGTCTCCATCAGTCGCCGCTTAATTTTAGGTACGATCGAAAGTGGGTACAAATAATAAAGATAATGTTAGCTAAGTAGTGATTTCCCATTTTCTCCCGACTTGTACCTTGTTATTAGTGACATCAGTATGGCAGTGGAAATTAATTCTCTTTTCACTTATAAGGAGCATTACCGTGATTCATTTTGTCACAGAGTGGAAGAAACATGAGGATTCCAGCAATCTGAGGGGTGAAATCAATTTGCTTCAATGTGAGAGAAACTGAGAAGTACTGGGATAAACAAGTATGAAATTACCCTTTTTGTCTTCCCAGCTAATGGAAAAAGAACAGCAATTCGAGAGGCCCTTTGTAGTGTGAATGGGACTCCATTTCAGCCTTTGCTCATGGGGAAAAAATAAATGAATTCACTCTGTCCACTTACAATTGCCTTAATGTGACGTAAAACTAGGGTGAGCTGTCTGCAGAATCCATGATATAACCTATTTTGTTGCTTTTTTTGTGAAGCTGTTTTTATGCAATTTATCTGGTTTAATCCAAGTTACGCCGTATGCTGTTGTCATGAGCATGTAAGTAACATACATCATACTTCTTATTCTCAAATATATTTTCTCATTTTTACTCAATTATAAAATATCAGCAGATGGCCTGGGTGAAGATATAATTATTATGAATTAAAAATTGTGCATTTTACTTTAACTGTTCAAATATGATATATTTTATGATAGTTTAAAGAGGATAGCTATGAAATTTTCTTGTATTAATATTACCTAAATAATATTTATTATGCTTAAACTATTTCCACTCCATCTGTATGTAATTTAAAGTAGATACATTTATTTATACTGTTGACTCTACTCTCTTACTCCACCTGCTGTTTCCTCCTGGTATTGTTGTTGGTCTTAATTACAGTACACGTGATACCACGTGATTTCAGTGATACCTGAGTACTGCACTGTGAGACGGCTGCCACGCATGTCAGTTAGACCAGTGTTCTCCATATCAACTTTAAGTCTTTTAGAGCAAACTCAGTACTGCCACAGTGTCAGCATTAGCCTCTCACCTGTTCTTTAGAGGTGATCAGATAATGTCTTCAGCTGCTCTTTCACCTTTACTCACCAGGTATCACAGCACATGTTACAAAATAGGATAAAGGATGGTAATAAAAACGTGAAAGTCAACATTTTCCCCAAAACGGCAGATCAGAGTGAGGGGTAACGAACATAAAAGCACACGCTGGTGGAGGGTGGTGAAGCTCTCTGTTGCCCTTGAGTAAAGCAGCCTCCTGCTGTGGAGTCAAGACAGATGTCTCAGTCTTTCTTTGTGAGGACAAATGAGGAGCTTGACTAAAGGCCTTTTTTCATGGCTGATGAAGACTGATCCAGAAGACGCTCAACATAACTTCTCAACCAGTGCTCACCAATCACCACCCTCGGCACCTCACACCAAGTCAGGAGTCATCAGCACGAAGGAGGCGCTGTCCTTGACTACAGGACCGTGTTTGTTCATGGCCGCACGTACACTGGAGCCCAAGCACAGGACCTTGACTGTTCTGGAAAGCTGAAGAATGCAAGAGTTTAGATGACGAGCCCCTGGCTCTGATAGATGACCGTCCCTACCCACATGGGATAGCAGCATGGATCAATACTTTGAGGAGGCCAGAGCTCACATAGAGATTCAGTTTCTGTGTTGAACCACATCAGTGACTTCACTGCAGTGACCAACACATGCACATGTATAGCTGCAATTTTGCCAGTGTTACTTTACAAAAGAATATGGCAACCCACAGTATCTCTAGAATGTCACAGGGTGATGTTTACAAATACAATCCATCTCAACTGCCCTGCACGGGGATACTTTGTCAGGATATAATAACCTGGATTATCTTCTTTGGGGTAAAATCTGTATCTTTTTGCCTTTTTCCATGGAAACAAGCTCATGAACAATTAATTTGTAAAGCGTACCTCTACCTTTCTCTAAATAATAATAGTAATGCATTTATATTGCCTTTTTTTATAATCCGTCACACACTGCTTTTTTTTCACAGGGTATAATCAGTAACGCTTTTATACACATTATGTTTTATTACCTTTGATTTGCTCCATGCACCCGAATTCACTAGTTAATAAAGCCAGTTTATGGTGTTTGCTGCTGACGTGCATTTGCTTTCAGGAAGCGATGATATCATGCCACTAATGACAGCGATACTGCTGTGTGCTCAGTGCAGCTGAAACATAACTGACGCAGGAGGAGACAGCTTACAGGCGCTATCATGTCCACACGCATGTCCCTCACACAGGATACAGCAGACTGATCAAATGTAGAGCAACAAACGCCGACCAAATGTCAGTCCCTAGGCTGGTGGTGTCACCTGAGATCAACAGATCATTGTTTCCTAACCTTGTTAGATACTTGTTGTCTCACCCCAGTTCTTTGTGAGGTGATCATATGAAAAAAGTTCTAAGTAGTTTCTGTCTAGCAAATGCTCTTATTCTCATGTGAACCCTCTACACAGACTTGGTGTATCATTAGAGTTGCACAAAAGCTACATATCAACAACAGTTAGTGCTACCGAAGACATTGTTGCTTCCACTGTAAATATTATGTAATGCACATTGTATATAAAAACTGAGAACATAAGCTCCTGAAGAGGTACAAGCACTTTAAACTGTTTGATTGGAGGAGAAAATACAATGCAGTTTGGAAGAGCCAATGAGAAACTGAAAGGTGTTTCAGGACATATCTGCTAAATTGTCATACATGATGGTGTTCTGTCTGGCAAAGCAATGCTGATATACAGTGTACAGTTACTTTAACGATTAACAGAAATGGTAATCCCTTTGTCTGGCAACTCTGAGCGGGTTATGCCTGCACAGGTTCGAGCTTCGGCAGTTGCCCTGTTATACCTGCTCAGTGTAAAAGTGACGCGTGCTGTACTGTAATGAAGCATGCTCAGTCAGCATAGCACAGTACAGCTGTGCCAGTGCAGCACCATTAGGAAGTCTGGGGTCTAATTAAACACCCTTCTTGAAACTCCTAAAGCTAAAATAGAGGAGAATATTGTGTTTTCCACACATATGAAACCTGATTTCCAAACTCCAAAGTGAGGCTGACCTCCATAGACTCCTAACCAGGTTTGCCACCTACAGAAGTGACTGATCCAAAAGGTGTATAATCTGAACAACCTAAGTTTAAAGCATTAACTAACAACTATGATCAATAATGACAAGTAAAAATAAAGCTTTGTTCTGATAATCTAGATTCGTACGTTGAATTAAAAGTGCAATATGGTGTTGAAATATGTTTAGCCTAATAAAATAATTCATGATTCTCTCAAAAAATGTTATACTTCAATGGCAGCTCATGAAGGAATAGTGCATAGCAGAGCTGGGGTTCTGTGCCACATCTAAAAGGTGAGCTCATCCGAGCAGATTCTAGGCACACCCAAGGTAAAGTAAAATGACAGAATTGTTGGAAAATAAAAAATCCATCTTTTGGTCTGCTTTCTGATTTGGTTTTTTCTATATTTGTCGATGTTGATTCAAAACAAGGAAATTAGCAAAAAGCAAAAGTAATTTTGTAATTTGGGTCTGTTTCTGTCGTTACATCTCAACTCCTGATTAACCTCAACCCATCTGTTCTGATACCTGTACGTGGGACTCCTGTTTTCATCTTCACTGAGTTGATTCAAAACCAGAAAACAGTAACAGGTGTGCAATATTACATTACCCACACAGGCAGGTCTGCCACTATAGATTTTGGTGTGATAGATGTTACACAATAGACGTTACATTACATTCAAATTTTTTGAGGGCTAGTCATAGGCCAGGTGGCACGGTGACATGGTGGTTAGTGCTGCGTTGCCCGCCCAGGCCTGGGGCTCAATTTCTGCCTTGGGTGTGCGTGCGTGGATTTTGCATGTTCTCTTCTGGTTTCCTCCCATAGTCCAAAGACATACAGGTTAGGTTGATTGGCATTTGCAAATTGCTTGTGTCTTTGTGTGCCCTGTGGTGAGTTGGTGCCCTGCCCAGGGTGCCCCTTGCCCTGTGCTTTCTGGGATGGGCTCCAGGCTTCCCCGCGACCCTCACCAGGAATAAGCGGTTAAGATAATGGATGGATGGATGGATGGTGCCCCTACAAATAGGAGAAGTCATTCATTCAAAATTTGTTTAAAGCTCAGATGCTCATTCTGAATTTATATTTTAAATCCCAAGGGGTGCACACATTTGGATGCATTTATTAAAGTAAGTCAGATAATCATATGTGGGCATTGGTGTTTTCTAATTTTGATGTTAATGCAAATGAGCACTAGCGAAATTTGCAAATATACAGTAATTATTGTCAGCACTGTTTAAGATAAGTGTGTGCAGTGTGTGTGCAGCTCCAGGCTAGGAAGCCACAGAATAGCATAGGATCCTGTCTGGTTATGGGCTAAATGAGTCATTTGGCTCTTCCATTAGTAAGTTTGTTTACAAAGAGTTTAAGTGAATGTTTTAGCATAGCCAAAGTAATCTGTGTAGCAACAACAAATCAGTGCAATCTAAATAGACAGGAAAATTATCCATTAGCTGCATCTATATTAGATACTTCTCTAAAGATGTAAAGTCTGATTTAAAATCTCGGCAACACTTTATAAAGCTTTGAATAATATGGCTCCATCTTATATTTCTGACCTTTTAAAGCCTTATAAGTCTGCTGAAGCCCTTAAGTCTAGTGAAGAGTTTCTACTTGCTCTACCTAAATGCAAACTGAAGACTAAGTAATCTTTTCAATCGTTGCACCTAAACTTTGAAACAAGTTGCTTACTACTTATTTATCTATATATAAGGGACTTTATTTATTAAGATATGGAAATGGAAATTTTTTTTATGGATCTTTAATATAATTTTATTTTCTTTTATTGGTTGTGTTTTACATTTAATGTAGTTTTGCTATTGCATTGTAGTGTGTTATTGTATTATGAGCTGTTGTGTTGTTGCTTTTAGATTGTAAAGCACTTTGGTCAGCAATGTTGAGGTTAAATATTCTCTATAAATGAAATGGAAATTGAAATTGAAATAAAGTATTATTTTTTTAATATTATAAATATTATGTAGGTCAGGAGCTACAAGATCACCCCTTGTATGGTGCATCAGCATGTGTTTTTAAGGTTCTTGTACATTTAGCTCCGCTTTAGTGGATTTCGGCGAGGTTCTTATCATTGGCTGTGTCCTGTGCAGAGCTGAATATTTTGGTTCAGATAAAAACAATGTGGACTTGGTACTTTTTAATATACACTTTTACAATGTGTGTTGTTAAAAGAGGAATGAATTAAAAGATCACAATAAATCACATAGTACTGTACTTGGCGGTGATATTTATGATGTACCCTGTTCTGTAGCTGGATAATGCAGACTCCTGCTGCCAGTTGGCATACAGTGGTGAATTGACAAGTTGTACAAATGTTTTCCATGTTTGCTTATACCTGCAATTAAAATTTTGGTTCTGCATATAGGCTGTTGGTTTACTCATCACACAACACTTCAGGCTGTTGGTATACTCTTCATAAAATTTAACATTGTAGTCAAATTTACTTTTATTAAGAATACTGGCAGTACATTCCTTGTAAATCACGTTTTGTCTCTTACATAGAGTATTGAAAGTTTCTGTTCCTCAAAATTAGATTGTGAGATACATTTACCTTCACTTGTTTATACCACCACTGTTGAGCCTTGACAAATATGGCTGCCTCCACTATGATATGGGCTCACACTCCTATACTCCTGTAGGACATTATACTCACCCCTACAAGGTAGGAGTATAATTACAAACAGCACAAAATATCTGGTCGCAAAATAGTGTTTGTTACACCATATAACGTCTGCACTTAGTAGTAACATAACAGCCAAATGAAAACACAGCGACAATTTCAGAACTGTCACATTTATCCAACTTTAAAATGTTATCAATGGGACTTTACAGACAAAAATTAATTACAGGCATGAGCTGTTTCAGTATTGCCGTCTATCATGTTTTAGCATCACTTTCCACATGAGTTCCTGCTGTCAGTGGTCCACCAAGAGTTAACAATATTACAAACAAATATGGTTACAGAAATTGGAGGTGGTACACCTGGGCATGACAATCAAGATCTGATCCCTCATTTCTCTGCCTTGTATGTTAAACAGCTATTCCAAAGTGGGGAGCAACAAGGGCCATTTTTTGGCTTTTGTCATTAGCATTTTCTTTCTCATAGCCATACATTGCATGCAGACGACATTTATTAAAATTTTTTTTTTTTTCATTAGTAGGTGCAATAAAGCAGGAAACAAATGACATAAAAAGTACTTAAAAGTACCTGTCATGAAAAGTAAGGACTAAGTCTGAGTTTTATGTGTGAAACTGGTTGTCATAGCTCTTCACATGTCCCTACATGTAATTCTCTGTGATTTATGGAGGTTTGGTGCAGAATTTAATAAACCCACATTGCCAATGTTCAAAGGCATTGTGATATCAAATTAAGAAACAACGGGAATAGAAAAGGTGTCACAGAAGCGTTGCCAGGTCCTGCTGAGGTATAAGAATGACAGCACTGGGTATTCACAACACCGTCATCAAGGTCAAAGAAGTTTGAGAGATTTTAATATTTTGTTTATGGCTGCTGTAATGGTGAATAGTGGACAATGGTGAACAGAACACAGGTGACAGTTAATAATGACAGACCTTACAGCAGCATTTTGGACTCACCTTCCAGTCTGAGAGGAAATGTTCTGCTGTCTCAGCCAGATTCAACAAATGATAGATTTATATACCGCAATTCTGTCCCAAGCAACCCTGCTTATCCTGTACCTGCAAAGGTTCAGGAAACTGTAGCTGTAATTTCATCCTGAGTATGGTGTAAAGGTCACAGTTGACTGAGAGCCAACACGACTGAACTCTGCCTTGCAGTGATCTTCCAGTGATTGTGTTTCCCACTTACTTTCAAATTCTGTCAAAACTCCACTGGAGACTTATGTCTCATGAAGCTCAGATTACTGACAGTGCATGACAGAGACGCTGACTTCCTCTGTGTTTTACTGTTGTTTCAGAACATTTGGTAACAGTGCTGCTTTTGTGCTTCCATCTCTGGTTTGCCCCGTGTAGGCACGGCATAAACTGACACATAATCCACAACGTCTCCTTTTGTCAGTGTCCAGAACAATCGGGTATCTCAGGTCTGATGCCTAAGACCGTATACCTGTGCTACCGTTTTGTGTTCTCAGGCTCTACAGGTGCATTCAGTTCATAAGCATTTAACTGAATAAACCTGCAACTGTGTACTTTAAAGAACCCAAAGTATCCCACAGAGGTTTGAGTGTGTGTATATGTGTGTGTGTTTGTGTGTGTGTGTGTGTGTGTGTTTGCTGAGGATATAAACAACAACATTCACCTCTTGTCAGGCTTCACACCAGCTAGCTGTTGCTACAAAGTGAATATAGATTTTTTCATTACTCTCAAGCCCTAAAGCCCTATAGCTGTGCTTCTGTGTTGATTTGTCTAAATGCCTTCAGTCAGGGGTATTGGGGTGGCAAAAAAAAATCTTCACATGTTGCATCCATCATCTAACATCTTTGGCACAAAAGCAGACTATACTGGGAGATCCTCAACCTCAGAAGGGTACATTTTTTAGCAGATAGTTCCATTTCAGCTGTCATAAATTAACTTCCCATACTGACACAAACTGCCAAATACAACCGTCTGGATTTATTTCAAGGCACCCAAAATTCAGAGCATTCTGTAATCTTTAACTTGTGAAAACAATTATAACCATACTATGCAATGGGTAACATGTAATGTGCTCTTTGGTACAGGTTGGGGTTGTTGTTTAAATTGTGTTAGCGGTTTTTGGGTACTCTTCAGTGTGCACAGAAAAATTATATTTAAGTAATGTTCACTTATTTGTCAGATAGCATAGTGTCCAAGTGAAGACAGAGGATTTAAACCACTCCTTACAAATTACGTTCACAATGCTTTTGAACTAACTTCCGTGCCATAAAAATTTCACAGTCAAAATTTTACGACATACAAATTAAACAGGCTGAATTATTTTGCGGTATTAATGTCATAGTGGGTATGAAGTCATGCTGATAGCATCTGAATGAAGCTGTGTAACAATGTGCAAGTGCCTAAGCAGGACCTGAAAGGAAATACAATGTGGCGAGCCTTTTTTGTTTTACAATATGTTCAGAGATTAGGTGGTAACCAAAGATGCCGTGATTAAAGATATAGGCAAGAGGGGGGAAATACTGTGGGCTCTTTGGTGGTCAGTGTGGTGCAGATCAACATCTACACCACGTGTGATGACAGCACATTTGGAATCAGAACCACTGGAGTTCTTGAGAAACACACTGGAAAATTTGCAGTGGTTCTGGGAAAGAATAAAAGGAAATTATAATGTCAAAATGCAGATTAGTAGTCCAAAAACCAAAAATGGATGGCTGAGATCACAATTTATAAATGTTCAAGTTAGGCTATAAATTAGGCTATTGATCCAGGATATCAATTGATGTGACAAATACTCACTGTGGTAATCCAGCTGAACACTGTAACAAATCAAGATGTACATCATGACAGTATTATTAATGTCACGCCTCTGTTCTCTCTCTTACATGCCCACCCTAAAGAAATACGCCTGTGACCAAAATGGAAAGCATAGCCAATGACATAATCTAATCTTGGTAGCATTTTCCACACATTAGAACTGGATGGACTATTCAGCTCCGGTGGTTGTGTCTTGTCTGACACGTGTCTGTAAGTCCCCGATGGCCGCATCGCCGTCGTGCTCGGTTTGCTGAAACACGGCAGGGCCACGCTGCCCCTGCTTTTCATTCACGTTTCCTTTTTTTCGTTCACAAGAGCCGTTTTGCTCCACTCTGGGGTCAATTAGGATGCGTTGCTGATCCTCCATAATTCATGATCTGTTTCGTGTGTTCATTAGAGGCACAGGGAGGGTGGGGTAAATGTCAGGTCCTAATTGGCCTGGGGGTGGTTGGGGGGGGGGGGGCTTAGTCTAGACAGGTAGTTGCAGTGGACCATATGGACCAAATGCTACAGCAAGCGACACCCAGACACTCGATCTGGCTCTAAAAGCCCCAAAGTGGCTATACGTTTATGGTGTCATCGATTGCCCTCCACTGGCCATGTGGACTCCTGGGTCATGATGAGCAGCACCGGCAATGCACTAAAGGCGGGTCCACACGTCACACAGAATCTATCACAGTCTGTGCTCCACCTTTGCATGTCAGAAAAGGATTTTTTTTTATTGTAACTTTTTCATTCACGTTTCCTTTTTTTCTTGGCTAATCGAACTACGTTAAGATAGATAGCCTATCGCACGGACAAAGCAGTCCGCTGCATTACAAGGTATACATCAAGGGATTAATGTAACGGTCATTAAAATGACAATACAAAGTGAGCGATCAATAGGAGGAGGTGATGAAGATGGGTACATTGAACATCAGCATGCAAACTCAAATGCTGTCTGGCACGGGGAGACACAATGGACTAATGGATTTCCTTTTGTCACTCTGAGGACCCGGTACTGTTCATTTCCAAATGGTGATTCTTTATTAAGAGAAACCAGTGGCCCAAGCAGTGTTGGACTCCAAAACCATTAACCATCGTCATGATGTATCACTAGGTGGCTTAAAAGAGGTCGAACTGCTCTGCATCATGCATGCATAACAACAGCACAATCTATTGGGCCCAATCAACAGTTAGAGACCGGCTGTCAGGGTTGCCTGTTTGATGTGTTTCTCATTCACTCTTAAGAGACTGTTCATATATATATGTTTGGCATTCAGAGTGCTGCTGTGTCCAAACTACAGTCTCACTGTGGTAGAGCCATACAAAAAGAACAACTTTGCTAATCTTGAATTAGTTTCATTCATTTCATTCCAGTGGACAGGAAGGTCTTGCAGGGGACATTTGAGATCCCTGACAGCCCCTTACTTCATCATGAGATTTGTAAGGTTTTAGATATATCAGTATAAAAATAATACATTTTAATTATGTTCTGTTTAACAACTGGACCACCAAGCATCTTCTTGTACTAGTAATTGATTTTAGAAAGAGCGTACACTTGATGTTTAGTGAGACCTGCATGGCTTTCAGCTCTTAAAGGCTACAACAGGTTATCTTTGCTGTGGAATCATGAGGAAGTAAAGAAGCGATGACACGTACAGTACAGATGTGCAATGTGTGTGTGTGTGTGTGTGTGTGTGTGTGGAGTGTTCATCGCTGTGGCATGGTACTGAGTGCTAACTTTTCCCTTGTGTCATCCTAGATATTCTGACTTGATGAGAATCTGTGCAGCAATCAGGCAGAGTGCTAATAAATGTTTGGAGGTAATGTGTTGATGCTGTGACCACTTTTATGTAATAGATTTGATAGAAAATCTGCTCTGAATTCCAATCAGCAAGCAAGCAATGTAGAAATAATCATCAATCAGGCTAATAGAAGAGAGCAGCAGTCCTGTAGTAGAATAGTGCATTGTGCTGCTCAAACACTATATAAATTATAATTTGAATTTAAGATGCATATTATGATCATTTTAAGTTGGGATAAGAGGCTGAACATAATATACAAAGCCGTCATCGTTATCTCATTATGTTGACATGTAGTGTGTCATTGCTGAGAAAACATTTGAGGCTAACTGCAGCACGGTGCTTAATTGGCCACCGTAGACACAATGAGCTCACACTGCGAACAGGCACATGCTGGCATTCAGATGCACACGAAGTGTTAGTTTTCGTGGTGGAGAAGCGGAAGCGGTCCTTTTCAGCATTTTGATGATGTTGTTTCAGCCGCGCATCAACATTACCTCCCGTGACTGATTTCACACACGTGTCTGGCAAGGTGTTGCACTCAATTGTATTCCCAGTGCATCAAAAATCAATTTCACAGAGGTCAACTATTATGACTCGCCTGAAAATGCAAGAAATGGGGCAAATGATGGAATAGGACTGACATTTATTCACTGAAATTTATTTACAGAAATAATGTCCTGGTTTCAGCCACCTTCCAAAGTGGTTTCTGAAATCCTGCAGTTGTCTGTTATCCCTTTACCCCTCCTCCTTTCCGTTTTATTACTGGAACGAGGCTTTGGGGTGTTCAGCTGCCTGTCACATGCACCATAGCCTGCCTGGTAGGTAGTACCCTGTGGGTGTCAGTGTCAGAAATACACTCTGCTGAGGTATCAGTCATTTTCAGGGCTATCAGACGACACATTTCAGAGCTCCGTACCCTTTATACCTTCTGACACGTAGCAACTTCCTGCAATCCCAAGTGTCATCTGTCAGGATAGAGCAGAATTCAAAGGGTGTGTATATGCACTGTAACATTAATGCATGGCACACACACTTCAGTCTTGACAGAGAGTAACTATATTATAAAATGTTTTAAAATTGTGGTGCAACAGAGAAACCCTTTCAGTAAAAGATTTGCACAGTATGTTGAGGAAAATAATTTCACTGCTAGATGTCTGTCAGTATGCTCAGCTTCCTGTTTGAAGGAGCAGTGTGGCTGGACCATACAGAGTTTTTCCATAATCTTCACCCTTGTCTGCCCAACCTCCATAACTACTTTGTTACTTACATAATTTTGGATGTCCAGTTGCATTTGATCATTTTATATAATGAAAAATCTGGAATTGAATGTAAACTTGTGGGTAATGTTAATGATCTCAGGTTTTGCTATAATAAAAAGTAAAAACTAGAGTATTTCTGTTTGCACGTCAGTGTGTTTTTCTATCTGTCGGTGTCATTCAGAGGACATACAGTCCAACAGAGAATGGTGAAACTTAGTTAATTTTATACTTGATCAGAAGGTCTTACTGTTAGCAATTTTTTGTTTTTGTGCTGATGTTTAAATTCCACATGAAAGTAAAATGACAAATTACAAAAGAAGGTAAATTAACCATTCAGTTACCCAATTCTGTAAATTTTACTCACTTTTTCTCATGTTCTTTTCAGTGTAATGGAATGCTTTTTTGTATCAGCAAAGAAATATGAATGTTATGTCCTGTTCCATAAATACCGTGTGTATGTGCGTGTGTGTATGCCTGTGCCGAAACGAAAGAGGAGAAGCTGATAGTTCATCTGAACATTTCTGGTGAGTTTACGTGGGCACTTCCGGGCACTCACCCCAGTGACTGCTTTAGCAGACACCACAATGACCTGCATGTCAGTCAGTTGAGTTCTTAGGTCTTGGTAGCATTGCAGTAAAAACTGACAGACACTACACTCCACTGGCCACAGAGAGCAGAACACAATGGAGGTTTCACAAAAGAACAGAAATACATGTATATATAAAGTACACCTGCAAAATTTTGAAGTGTTTTCTCTCACTTGTTTTCCAGCATTTGACTGTAAAACAGGCAGTGACAAAGTGTACTGAGGAAGGACAAGATGTGATTTGTGTTGCTCATTTATCTCTGTCTCCTGTGTGTATGCATAAGCTCTGCGTGCAAAAGCAACGACGTCCCACTCAGCGTCAGATTGTTTGTGAAGTATTATATTGTTCACATTGATTATTATTATTATTTTTTTGCTTTTTAAATGTGCATTAAAGCAGTTACATAAATATTTAGCATAATGCGTATGCATTGTTTGTGACTTTTCATTTAAGCACGAATTGCATAATGGTTAAAAAAAAAATCAGAGTAGGTTGATAATTTAACTTTTAAGCAATTAATTAACAGAAAAGCCATGTTAGGATGCGATAAGTAACGCTAACGCAAAGTAATTATGTCCATTTTAATGAGATTGGTATTAATGTTAATTGTGTTCTCTGTTTATAAGAATTTGCCCTGAAAGGGCTTTTTCAGGAACAATTTAACCCAGTAAAGAAGGAAATGGATGTATCGCCATACACCACAACATTTGGAGATAAATTTAATTAGAAAGATCTAACTTTTACATTTAACATTAGCTTCTGGTGAGATGCCCAAATATTATGTCACACCAAAAAAAAACAAATTTGAAAAAAATTGAAAAAATAGTGAACAGGAATTGTATGATGTTGATTTAGCATCATTGAAGCGTATTAGAGTGTAGTAACCACAGATATTAACAGTGTTACTCCTCATTTGTCTGTTGATACCATGGCATCTCATAGGAAAAAAAAGCGAAATCCTTGTTGTAACAGTAATGCTTAAATTATGGTCCTGTATACACCTGCATCTTAAATAACTGTGTCTATATTGCAACTTGTTTTCATCTTGACCCTGAGCTTTCAAATGGGATATTACTTCACGCACCCCCTCCCAACAATGCTTTCCAAACTTAAAATGATCCTTCTGCGACATAAAGTTTACAATTTTTTACCTGCTGTTTTTTATGGATGTGTGTAAAATACAGAAAATTTACTATATACAGTATGTGTAGCTATAGTATATACATAAAGGAGAAAACTTTTTCATGCTGTTTCTGGTGCTCCAAAAGACTGCAAGAACCAGCCGCTGGGTGAGTTTAAATGAGTTTTGTATTGACTGATATACTGACAAAAATATATTTTAGTGCTAAAGTGGATGCAGGATTGCTGTCCCATTTCTAAGGTTGTGCTGTGAAGCAGCTTTCTTTTTAAATCTGCCACCCATAGGTCAAATGCTGTCTGGAAAAACCTTTCCATTTTGTACCACTTATATTTTTGAATTTTGAATTGAAGTAAATCACATTCATCGGTGCTTCTTGCAGTTTCATACTTACTTGAAAGTGTTTGTCATTTAGAATGTGTGTAATTTCTAACACATTTTATAGTCTCACAGCAATATGTCCAAGACACCTTTAGTTGTTACTGTCTTATATTTTCAAATTAAGATCATTCAAGACACTGGGTAAAAGGTGAGATTCATCATTTAGAATAATTAACGTCACGAGTCTCCAGTCCGTTCTGTTGTACACTTGTTTTCAGATCCTTTGCCGAAGAGCTGCATCGGTACTTCACTTATTTTACAGCACAAATCTAATAGAATAATTTTGAATATGACAGCAAGGAAAACAAGAAAGGTGATTCAGCTGTTTAATAACTACCCTGTTCACAGACGGATGCATTTTTCTTAAACAAAGAATGCAATAAAATCACTGTTTTCCCAGTAGCAGAAAAATTGGACTCAGTCAAGTAGTTGCAGATTTTCATCTCAAATGCCCTGTTTTTATGAATGCATAATCATAAACAACACCTCTACCAAAAAAAAAACAACCCTGTTGACATCATACACAAGATTTATTTTGTGCCAATAAAATGAAGATGAAAATTTGATCATTTGTATATTGCTCCATCCATGTTCCAGTGCACAAGAAAATGAACAGGGGTCTGGTAATTTGCACACAGCCTCTTTTATCCTGGATAAAATAAAAAAAAACACAGGAGAAAGAAAAAAAATGACAAGGGGGGAAAAATTGCGTACTTATTTTTTTTCGGCTAGGATATGGACTAGATGATGGATTGCTTTCATTTCAATAAAAAGGTAGCATACATTAACATTTATCCTTCTTTTAAAAAACACACTGTGCTATTTCCATACAGGTAATCATGCTAAAAACTACAAAGCCCTTCCCCCCCCAATTGCTGGAGCCAGGGTTCCCTTTCCTTTATCTCTCAGTCTCAATTCCACTAAAATATCCCATCTGAAACATTTTTCATGCCAACCTTGACGTAGGCTCCATGGCCAACAGTTTTTCCATGACAAATATGGACAAACGTGATAATGTAATGGAATGTTAGGAGGAACAAACGTTTGACTAAGATGCTGAGCACAGTATGGAGGATTGTGTTTGCCGTAACACTAAACTAGTCTAGTAGACCTCACTACACCCCATGCCCACTCTTTCAGGCTAGCTGATATGATCCTCCTGAATACTTACTGGCATATCACAGTTCTGTGTAAAAAATGGCACAAGTGCTAACAGGAGCACAAAAACACGCTTCTAACAGCGACCTTGTTTCCATGACAGTGGTAATGCTGGTAGACTTTCAGGAAACACAGGAATGTAGACATATGTGTTAAAATTCATTCATTCATTCATTGTCTTAACTGCTTAGTCCTGGTGAGGGTCACAGGGAAGCCTGGAGCCCATCCCAGAACACATAGGGTGCAGGACAGGGAACACCCAGGGCAGGGCGCCAACCCACCACAGGGCAACTTGGACACACCAATCAACCTAACCTGCATGTCTTTGGACCGTGGGAGGAAACCAGAGCACCCAGAGAAAACCCACCAAGCACAGGGAGAACATGCAAGCTCCACACACACACAAACACATCAAGAACCGAACCCCAGGCCTGGAGGCACAAGACAACAGTGCTAACCACCACACCACTGTGCTGCCTCGTGTTAAAATTGAAGAAAAAAAAACTGACAAAAAATGTGTTCAAACCTTATAATTTTCAAAATACATAATGAATTGTCTGTCACAAGCAGATTTTAACTATTTTTTCTGCTTTGGAGTCACACCTTATAGCTCAGTTTATCTCATCGTTTGTCCTGTTTGCTTAGCTGGCGTTGTTTACAGTTTCCACAGGACAGCCTCTTTGCCAGCATAAAAATGGCCTGTTACCTAATAAGTGTTGGCTGGCCCATTGGCTGTAACCTTTAGCTAAAAATATCATGCATTCATCAAATGTTCAGTGGTGGTTAACAATTCTCAACAACCTGACCATTATTTTTAAAATGGCAGTTATATTGTTGTTCAGGACTGACCAATAGAGACCTATGAGTTTAAACTTGCCCTCAGGCTGTGATGACCTTGTTTTTGTTGCTGGGAGTATAGAATAAAGATTTAAATGAATGTGGACACAACTGAAACAGGTGCAACACTCTTCCACTGGCTAAATGTAAAATGAATATGAAAATCACAAACTGATTACTTTTGACAATGTAAACTGCATTTATTGCCTAGCATTAACTTGTTACAATCAGTGGTTCAAACTAGCTGAACTGTACCCTATTGTGCTCAGGATGATAATGAACATCAAGAGAAATGTATAACAGGTTGACTTACAGCAAAGAGACAGCAACCTGAAATTAAGTATAATTTTAAAAACAATTTTCCGTGTCTGAACAAACTTTGTGCAGGTTTAATGAAAAGAGCTGTTTTCATATGTAGTAAAGGCTCTTGGGGGTTGTCAAGACAATTTCCCAAGGTACGCGCATCGGCTGCATGCGGTGATGAACTCCTCTATAGCCACAAAACACGGTGGCAGCACCTGGCGCTTTGTGATGAGATGGGTCACGTGCTGCTGTCGATATAAATGAGATTTTCTGTAAATGGCAAGTATGATTTTGAGGGGGGGGTCTCCCCCACCTGCTCCATCTGTTAACATATTAGGTCAGTAATTCACAAAATGCCCCTTCGCCTTTAGGTTATTGGATCGACCAGCCTTAGCCTCTGTGGAGGTTGGCTGGTGATGAAGGGGGGGTTTCTTCCCCCCACCATTTTCCTCTTCTGGGTCCCTGGTGGCAGTGGTGGGTATTGGCCAAGCCTTCTCTTTTTGGACAGACTTTGGTCTTCGAGGTCTGGTGACATTATCGAATGTTGTGACATTTTCAAATATTTGCAGTGCTCAGCAGGACCTAATGTGTCAGGGGCGGAACGCTGGGCTCTGTGTCGCTGCAGTCGGATTGGCCATGTGTTTCCATTTAATCAGCCCCAGCTAAATGAGATCAAACAGAGCCTGCTCTCCAGACCATTTCAATATGCAGTGTGGAAGGAGAAGGCAGCAGCAACTCATGAAAAGCAATCCAAGAAAGTCCCCAAAAACAGACATATTTAACGCTTGCTATTAATCCCTGACAAAAAAGAGTACATCTTTTCCTTATAAAAATGGAAGGAATACAGCAGGAAATATATAGTGAGGACTTTAGGTGTTGGTTATGTTTTGTGTAATTTTTTTGCCTTTTGCCATTCAATATCAACACCTTTATCATCTGCAATAATAATTGCTGATTTCACTATTTGATTCAGCTGCTGAAAGGTAGGATTTATTTTTTTCAGAATCATGGGACTGTTGCTGTAAAGCACAGCTGTTTGCCATCCATGTCATCACAAAAATATTCTCCCTCTTTTTCTTCTTCTCCACACCATGATAACTCCAACAGGAAGGTGCTGGGCTGGAACAGTTATCCATCCTTATTTGAACTTAGGTCATAGAGCGGAGACATTATAAACTGCTCTCTGTCTCAAGGTGTAAAGAGGCCCTGAAAGTAAAAATATGTCCCGGGTGTTTCAAAGGACAGATTCTGGCAAAGCTCATCTCTCTGAAAAGGATGAAGCTACGTGATTGCCCATGTCCCGGTTTTCCATATTCTTCCGTTAAAGAAATTACTTAATGGGGCTTGTCAGTAATATACATTCCATGAAATAGTTCCACATAAGTTCTCCCGATATATCCGACTGTGAATAAGTCTTGCCTCAAATCAACTCAAGAATGACATTTTTGGATGAGCTAGTAGGAGATATATTTTTGCATGCTGAGGTATGTTTTGTTCTGTCAACATTGTCGTTTATTAATTTTGACACCTGTCATCATTGTTTTCTCATCGCCCAGGTGTGCCATGACAATGCTAAATAACCATGTTAAACAGTGTTTTAGAGTGCCTTGAGAAGAGTTACCTGGGTCTTTTTAAGTGTATCCTGCTGTTCGACAGGTGTCTGTGCAGAGGGCAGAGCCTGAGTACTGTGGCAATTTTATCATCCGCACCCCACGACCCTCGCTCCTCCGCTCATGTCTGTGTCACATTTCATCACATCCACTCCGATGTGTAACGAGTTCTCTTATGATATAATTCGACTTGTGAGCCCCAGTGGTCAGATCTGGAAGCCCCACCAGGGGGGCAAGGTAAGACCAACGGCTTCAGTTGTGCGGAAGGCGGGTCCTGCTACACATTACAGCCACAGCATCCCAATGAATAAATCAGAACCTGTGCCGGGAGCAAGATGAACCTGTAGACAGGAGGAAGGGGATCTATCCAAAGTCTTTATATAATTTCCCATCAGTGTGCATCGAAGTTAATATTGGTTTATTTGAAACCCTATGAAATAAATTTGCCCAAACTGAGAGGGGGTGAGGCCAGGGCACACTTGCCCTCGGGGCCCTAATGAAATACACAGTCACAAAGAAGCTTTAGAAATGCAGCGATCCAACCTTTCAGTTGACGAAACAGCCATCCCAGGATCCTGCAAGAATTCCATCCATCCATTATCTTAACCGCTTATTCCTGGTGAGGGTCACGAGGAAACCTGGAGCCCATCCCAGAGCACACAGGGCAGGGTGCCAACCCACCACATGGCACACGCACACTCACACACAAAATGGGCAATTTGGACACACCAATCAACCTAACCTGCATGTCTTTGGACTGTGGGAGGAAACCGGAGCACCCGGAGA
>JABJVR010000034.1:881944-928026 GCA_025773905.1 Chitala chitala | reverse complement strand
AACATCAGCAAGTCCTTGTCTTGCATTTAAAATTCTTTTAAAAAATGAATAATGCTTGTTCAGAATTTCTGGATTAAAGCAATTATATATAACAATTATACAGAAAAGTCAATGATGGTTAAATGACTTTAAGGCTCAATTAACAGCAGAAATTGGCTTCAACAAAAACCTGCACCCACTGCGGCCCTCCAGGACCGTGATTGGGCACCCCTGTGTTATAACATTTTTCCAATAAATTGTTCTTTTTAATAAAATCCTCAGTCAGTCAGTCATCTTCTATGCTGCTTCATCCTGTTAAGGTTCACAGGGAAGCCCAGAGCCCATCCCAGAACACATCAACCCACTGCAGGGCACAAGCATACCCAAACACAGAGTACGGGCAGTTTGGACACACCAATCAGCCTAACCTGCGTGTCTTTGGACTGGGGGAGGAAATCAGAGCACCTGGAGAAAACCCACCAAACACAGGAAGAACATGCAAACTCCACACACACACACACACACACAGAATGTGTGTTCAATTTAACAGGAATTGAACCCTAGGCCTGGAGGCGACAGTGCTAACCACCATGCCACCATGCTGCCTAAAATGAAGTTCTCAGTAAAAATTAAAACATTCCTGTTTAGTAAAAACTATTGAATAACACATATTGAACTTAATACACAAAGCAATCCAGGAACTGATATCATAGATGACTCGTTAGTAGCAACAAAATATTCAACAAAAATTTCTGAATAAAGAAGGTCAGAAAACACATATATGGACATATATCTATTGCGAAGGAAAATATATGTGCTCATTAGTTGATCATCCATAACAGGCCTTTGCCTATTCAGTTATCCCTGACAAGAATAGTGTACACAGTGGTCCACCTTAATTCTCAGGTAGTCCAACAAGCATCTGTTCTTCATCAGTTCAGTGGTAATGTATACTCGCAAAGTACACACTATGTGCAGCTGTTTTAACTGGTTTGTTAGTTGATACGTAATTATTCTGACTGTTTTACATCCACTTTTAAACACTAGTATTTTTACTTGACATTTTAGACAGGTTCTGACAAGTTTAGTTTTTCTGCCAAAGTGGAAAACTGCTGTAGTCAATATTTTAATTTGTATTTCATATTATAACATTTCATTGCATTCCATCAGACCGACGTAGCTTTATTTAAATAAAACGAATCACGTCCCCCATATAAAATGTAATAACGAGTTAAATATCTGAAATTTGAAATGTATATGGTAGCAGCACGGTGGTTCAGCAAAATATTATGAATTCTAAAAACATACATCCGTAATATTCCACAAATAACAGGCTTTTGTCTGCGCGCGTTTTACTTCTATATTACGGTACTGTCACCCGGAAGTTTCCAAAATATTAGCGCCTACCATTCCGCGTTATGTTGGCTTTTGTCCGAAAAATCGAAAACGTTGCTGACAGAGGGGTTTTGATTAATTACGTTGATTATCTTTAGCTTAATAATAGATCTTTCGTAAACTTTGGAATCTGTTAGTTTGATTTGACGCTTACTAATAAATCCCATTTCGATAGTTTGTCGGCACGTTTTGTGTAGAACCACCCCACGTGTTGCTGTTGGGACGAATGTATTGGAGGCTTTCGTTAGACACTGAGTGTAGCCTAACCGTCTCTGTGACATTGCCAGATACAGTCATTCAAATCGTCCAAGTTGAGATACACAATTAACTGTCCGTCACTATTAATTTGGCTGTTTGTTCGCCGCAATGAGTGAATATTTCTCCCTGTCAGAGTGTGATGTTATTGGCTTTGATTTGGACCACACGCTTTGTCGGTATCATTTAAAGGAAACCTCTAGGGTGAGTTCTGATTAGATACGCTCTTTACTCATACGTTGTTTTTATTTTCAAAAACATAAAAGCCGAATACATGATTAAAATACATCGATAAATTGCTTGCTCGCAAGACACTTGCAGTGTAGCGTCCATGGTGGCTTCGCGCTTGAGTATGTTTCTTTGGGAAATTGATGTGTTAACGATTCCATTCATGAATAAAATCTGTCCATCCACCAATGTTATTCTGAATAGTCCCTGATTTAATACCATACGTGTTCGTATTGTTTGTGGTCCATTTGTAAAAATGCCTCCATATTTTAAGTATGTAAACCGTGAAACACTGTTGTTAGCTATGTTGAGTTTATTCCTCATTATACAATACGTACCAAGTGGGATTCTCCAAAGACAAATGAAGGAAAGTGATCAGGAAAACGTATGCTGACTTAGCTATACTAGGAGCTATTTAGGGAAAATGCCTTTGGCTTTGATAGCACACATATGCGCAAAACCTGTAATCGGTAGTGTTGACAGTGTTAGATTTTACATCCCATTTTCAGTTGCAGTCTAAGTGGGAGTCCAAGACAAATGTCTGCTGGTATGCATATGCATCAGATTTAAAATGTAATCGAGGTCTCATACTTCATTGGTCCACAGTGAATAATACTGCATGTGTACCTCTCTTGCAGACAGGTGTTGTTGAATGGGGTTACCAGTATAAATCAGCAATTTTGCTTATAGATCAGTTTTCCATGTTCTCTGCTGAAAGATGCTTTAAAATCAGCCTCCTGTTGGTCATGTCTGTGACATCGTGGCCTGTTCAATCGCAGCTGATCTATGAGAGTTTCGCCAGGTACCTGGTAGAACATAAGGGCTATGACCATGACCTGCTGGATCTGAGCCCAGCGACCTGGGACTTTTGGTAAGTCTGCAAATTCGAACCAATTTTGAATTTGCCTTGTGGGGTTTGGTAGGGATGAGGGGACTGACAAAATCAGAAAACTTTATGAAGATCACCTTTGTAAGCGTGCTGAGAGAAGTCATAATTAAATTACCAGATATGGATGCCAGAAATTATGTTGTACAAGTGAAATTGAATGTCATGTACATAGGGATTGTTTAACATTCTTTTATCAGAGACATTATCATAAAGGTCTGTCTAAGATGCGCACACATCCATGCCCAAGTAATAGCAGAAAGAATATGGCCTAGTTTAGGCAGATATGTACAGGTGTGTCTTAGATAAATGGATTGTTTAAGGTGTGCAAGCACAGATGTTTACTAGTAAGATAGCAGCTTATTTCAGGCATATATGTTGGGGGGTGGAGTCTAGGCGGGAAGGGAATCAGATTTATAGCCAACTATGTTTGTCACGTACAAAGAACTTGTTCTCTCCATTTAACCCATCCCCCCGGGGGGGACAGCGGGCAGCCATTTTTCGGTGGCCGGGGAGCTAGTGTGGAGTACCTTGCTCAGGGACACACCTGGCTGTACTGAGATTTGAACCAGGAGGCTTCCCCATCGCAGCCTGATGCTCTACCCATTGAGCCACCAGGCCTCTCGTTTTTTATTCTAATACATAAAAGCACCCCTCAGTCTAAGTAATTACTCCATAAATATTCCCTTTTTTTAAACTAGAGCAGCTGCCCCTGAAGATCTCTCTGCACGCTCCTGCTCCGTATATAATTTTTCATTTTTACTCTGTTTAGCTTTAAAGGTTTAGTGGTTGACCTGGAAGATGGGAACCTGATCAAACTCGCTGAAGATGGAACTGTTTTAAGGTATTTTAATGGTATAAATCTTCTTGACAAAGAATGCTGCATCAAAGGTAGCTGCGGTGTGTTTCAGTGTCATTTGCAAACACTTGTGTTTTTATTTCCAGTGACTAGATAAGGTATATATAGCAAGGAAAGTGAATCATGGTTGAAGAGAATTTCTTCAGCAGATGTAGCTGTCAGATACCCAGCCAGAAGAAATATGTGTTATGTCTTCAATTTTATTGTGTTTGCTAATTGGATTAAGCTTTTTTAATGGTTGTTGACTGGGCATCATTGTTCTGTGAAACCAAAACAACAAACATAAGAAGGTGTAATTGTAATGGTAATGAACGTATGTTGACCCAATACTTGATATGGTTTTTATCAGATTTCTGTGCTCATAATGCTTTGGACTGCTTGTGGTGCTTAAAAGTATTTTCAGCTATTTTTAAAGATACCTTTAATCACCCATTTACAAAAGAAATAGATGATAACTCTTACTGTCCCCCACTGAGCCCAGTAAACACCAAAGATCAGCATTGTCTGGCAGGTTTTAATATGAATATAAACCTTTGGGATCAAATTAACACAAGAATAAACAATGCATCTTTTCATAAAGAGGATGATCTCCCATGAATTTGGCCAGAAGTGTTTCTGCTGTGGCTGTAAGTGTGGGATTGGCTGGTTTATTCATTTATTTGTATTTTTTTTTTTTTATTAATCCCTTACCAGTTCCACATCAGGGAAATTTGATGTCTGTGTTTTAACCCATCCCCTGTAGGAGCAGTGGGCTACCATTTTTTGGCATCCAGGGAGCTAGTGTGGTGGGTCTTGCTCAGGGTCACACCCTGGTGCCGTTGGTCTGGTGTTGAGTGCAACCTTTGAGTTATTGCACTGTACTGCCCTCTTCAGATGCTAACTGAAGTTGTACATGTGCACATATTGTAAATACGAGAATATCCTATACTATTACCTGAAATACAATACCGGTTATATGTGGCCTATTACTGTCTTGTACATCTCAGTATATATTCAGTTTAATTGTGTATTTTTATATATTGCCTTTTGCAACAGTTTCCCGAAAGACACTTACAGAATTTGTTGTAGCATGTATTACAAGGGAACAGCTGTTTTCAGTGCAGTGTAAAATTATGAAATGTCTGTGCTGCTATTTCATTTGGGCTTGGACAAGTTTTGTCAATATCCAGAAATGGTCCATGTGAATATTGTTCACAGTCTCAGCACTGTGGAAGTACAAAATATATTTAGGAATGAGTGTGAAGGCACTGAGGCCAAGCTGTTTAGTTATCCTTTTCAAGGTCAAAAATAAAAGCAGTGGTTTAATGATTTTTAAGATCTGTGCATTTGTGTGCTGCGAGGTGGGAAATGTCATGTACTGACAGTCAGACACTGTCAATTTATTGCTGATTGGTTGCTGTATAAGTTTTTAGCTCATAGAAATTTCTCACCCCTTTTATGTTCTTACACATGCTCATTAATTTAATGAATAAATTTTTGCTTTAAATGAATACAATATTTTGAGGGGGTGGGTGTTTCTGAACAGCATGTGACAGTAAGACATTTTTTACAATAGAATAGAACAGAATAAAGGAATTAAAATGTGATTGACATTGTGTGAAGTTAACCTGTTTCATCCTGCAAGGCGTTTGCTTTTCACAAAATTAGAATTTTGGAAAATTGAAAAACCAACCAGGGGCATATCTGAATGCTAATGCAATGTGACTCAAAATAACATGTTTTATATTGTCAGGCAGCAGATTCATAGGAGATTTTTAAGAATAAAACTAACATTTTAGCAATATTTTTTAATAGTAGGTGACTCAGGGTCGTAGCATTTTAGGAAAATGCATGCATGTTCATCTGTAACAACATGTTTTCCAGTAAACTTCTTTCTTTTTAATTAGCTTGCACTTCCTTCTTTAGGGCATCTCATGGAACCAGTCAACTCAGCACTGAAGACATTGTTAAACACTACGGACTCAAGAGGGAATGGAAGCACTTCGACAGCCTCAATACCTCCTTCACCAGATCAGGTGTGGATTTGCGCAGTTTCCCAAATGTTGTGTTGACAGTACAGACACTCCTCAACTTACGAACATCTGATTTGCGAACATTCATAGATATGAACAAAGGCATTTAATGCGTTTAATTCATTCGTTCAATTTTTGTTCGGGGAAAAGAACTGGGGAGCCACAGCTAAAAAAAATTATGTTCGCGGCTCTCTAGTCAGGTACGACGTTTGGCCGCTACATACACCGGACAGCACAAACACGTATGCCGGAGTGCTGTAAGATTTATCGTGAATTACCGTGAATTATCCAGTGCATCGCGTATCCATCATGGTTGGTGAAAAGTGTCAGGCTAGTGATGTTAGTGGTACTGCTAAAAAGCGACAAGCCATCTCAATGGAAACAAAGGTGGCGATAATTATTATTATGTAGGAGTTTTGAGGGAAAAATAAACGCAGGAGGCGTTTTGTCACCTACCCGAAAACGGGGACATCTGCTTTTCAGTGAACAGCAAGGAAAAAAAGAACACCTGGCGAGTAGCCCATATGGAATAAACGCATTCCTAAAAGGGGCAGTCGGTTTGGTGAGTTCGGTTTCATGGTAGCCTCTACAATTATATTATTATAATAATATTACTATTATTGTTGTTATTACTACAGTTCATTAACATAATTTATGCTTTTTGTTCTTTTTGCGTTTTTAGGATAAGACAACAAACTTATGTTTTAATACAACTTTATTATATAAATAACACGCAGTAGGAATGTTTGATAGGACCACACGTAAAGTGTTCATACAAATTACGAATTTACGAACAGTTCAAGTACGGCCTCTCAGAACGTAACTCGTTCGTAAATTGAGGAGTCTGTATGTAATCCAGTTTAGTAGATTAACATACTGTCTAAACATGTATAAATGCATGCATGCATTATGCAGCCACTTTTCCCTAGGCTGCCTGCGTTGGAAGGAAAATATTTCCTCATTTTTTCGATGCTTATGATAAGTCATTGTCTTTACAACTGTCATAAAATGTGTTTTGTGTAACCTGATCAGGGACAGATGTTATAATGAATGGCTTTAACTGCTGCTCATCTGTGTTTGATTAAACGATTTTTGTGTCCTTAATTGTTTTACACGGCAACAGCGAAGTATTATTTTTATGACAACTACTTTGACCTTCCTGGAGCTCTCCTCTGTGCCAGGGTGGTGGACATGTTGCACAAGGTAAGCGGTGCCTATACAAGTGTTCTTGCTTGTAAATGAACTATGTAGCATAACATATTGAACAGAGACACTCTGTACTTGTATTTTCTATACTTATAGTTTCTAGCATAACAAAAGTAATTTCAAGTCACTTTAATATTGCTTTTCATGTTAACAGCGTGGCACAGAGGTGACGGCTGATTTGTGGAAAGACATCATCGCTGCCATAGACCATAATTATAACACGTCTGCCTTTAAAGGTAAGGACATGCCGTTTGTTTTAGTCTGGATGCGTTCAAAAAAATAACTGCATGGCATTGTTTAACACAAACATACATAAAACTATGCACGCATATGAAATAATTTACAAAAATTCATACAAACTGGTAGGTGGCATGGTGGCATGGTGGTTAGGACTGCCACTTCGCACCTTCAGGCCTGAGCTTCGATTCCCGCCTTGGGTCTGTGTGCGAGGAATTTAGATGTTCTCTCTGTGCTAGGTGGGTTTTCTCCGGGTTCTCCGGTTTCCACCCACAGTCCAAAGATGTGCGGGTTAGTGCGTGTGTGTGCGTGTGTGTGTGTGTGTGTGTGTGTGTGTGTGCCCTGCGGTGGTTGGCGCACCGCCCTGGGTGTCCCCTGCCCTGCGCCCCATGTGTTCTGGGATAGGCTCCAGGCTTCCCCGTGACCCTTAACAGGATGAAGTGGTATAGAAGATGACTGACTGACATACAAACTGCCTGGTGATTATACTGACAGATCTAAATTATGCTTGACAGATGTATGTGTTGAAGGACGTTTTTAGTATATATATATATATATATATATATATATATATTTTTTTTTTACTGTCTATTGATGAGTTTTATTGTATTGATGGTTTTATTTAAGAACCAAAACCACATGTGGATGCTATCACAGTTCCATAGTCTTGTTCATAAGAAATACAAACAAGTATTTGAAAGTAACACATTGTTTTTATTTAGGTCAGTATGTTGTACATAGCATAATGCATTTCAAGGAACACAATAATGCTGTTTACAAAAATTTGAATGGCTAATTCCTGTACTGTATTTTTTCATTATTATATTCATATTTCCTGTATATACATTTTTTGAAACCCAATACAACATTTGGTTCAGTTAACCTTCTTGATTAATTTTCATGTATGTCATATGGAACGTTGTTCTGATACACACTAAAAAAAGAATTGGCTGCTTTTAACTTTATAAACACTGCGCACTGTGTGGTTTTAAAGGGCACTGGAAACCTCTTTTGTCAAATTTTGGACCTATCTTAAATGAGTATTTATAGCAAAAAAGGTTTGCAAATTCATTGGCCAGATTTGTTGTTACCATCAGTTTATGACTTTAGCTGTTTTGGCTACTCCTCTCAATGAAATTGGTCAGAAAAACACTTTGCTTTTTGCTATTTTATGTTTTCTTCATACTCAATCAAGATAATTCCAACCAACATTTTGAAGGCACACTTATTTAGACGTTTTGGCTAGTTTTAATTCTGAGGGGTTTGCAGGGCGGCTTTGCTTCAATGGTTTTGTTTATGGCTTTAGAGATTTGTGTTTTTTGTTCATGGACTGTATCACGTAGAAGCTATCAGGAAACCAGAGAAGGAGCTGTGGACGTTTTCAGCAGAAAAGATACCATTTGCTTCCTCATCAGGCGCCTGAACGTACACTGTGTCATGCTCGTGAAGCAGGAGGATGGCGCTGCCTGACATCTGATCCAGGAAGCCATTGTTATATTCATCATAAGTGAACGTAACTGGCTCGCCGTTTCGGTACAGTGCTACTAGTGCATTGGCCCCGTTAACATGCAGGTGATAGGAGAAGTAGTAGAGGCCAGGGATGTGACAGGTGAAAATGCCGCTGTGGAAGTCATAGTGGTGCTCTGCGTTGTACAAGACTTGATCGAACCTCAGGGGCTGTCCAGAGGCTGGGTAAGCTTTAGTTGTTACGGCACTGAAGGCAGATACATGGGGCTTGACATGAGTGGGCACCATTATCTCATGTGATTTGATGGGCACGTGCTTATCATACACAATCTCACCAGGAGGACCAGGTGGGCCAGGAGGTCCAGCTGGTCCTGGGAGACCGTTTTGTCCTCTTATACCAGGAGGACCAGGGGGACCATGAGGACCTTGAATTCCCTTAGCTGTTAGTCCTGAAGGGCCAGGGGGCCCAGGGTGGCCAGGGTGGCCTTTAAGGCCTGGGGCACCTGGAGGTCCGGCAGGCCCAACTGACCCTCTGGCTCCTGGAATACCATTTTCTCCCCTTTGCCCTGGTTCTCCTGGACGACCTGGGTGTCCCTTAGGCCCTACTGGTCCTGGCCCACCTGGTGCCCCATGTGAACCTGTGTGGCCTATTTCACCTTTAGGACCTGGTGGTCCTTGGGGTCCCTTTGGACCCATTATTCCAGGTGCCCCTGGGATTCCTGATTTACCATCTGTACCTCGTATTCCCTGATCACCCTTGTGTCCCTTTGGTCCATATGGTCCCATGGGTCCAATTTCACCTTTTTCCCCTGGTATCCCTGGCTCCCCCTGTAACCCTCTTGCACCCTGAGGACCAGCTGGCCCTACCGCCCCATTAGTACCTGGAGACCCTGTGAACCCCATTGGCCCTGGCTCTCCTTTTTGACCAGTAGTACCAGTGGTACCTGGGACACCTCTTTCTCCTGGCTGTCCAGGAATTCCAGGTTTCCCAACACCAGGTGTTCCAGGAATTCCAGGTGATCCAGGTGGTCCTGTAGGACCTTTAACTCCAGGACTGCCAGGCACTCCCGGAGCACCGTTCTGACCTGGTTTACCTGGTGATCCAACACCAGGGAGCCCGTCTGGTCCCTTCATTCCTGGCATTCCTGTTGCCCCAGGAGCCCCATCTCTACCTGGAAGTCCAGACTTCCCAGGCTCCCCAGGTATTCCAGCTGGCCCAGGTTTCCCTACTCCAGGTATGCCTGGAGCACCAGAAGGGCCTACTGGACCAACTGGTCCTCTCTCACCTGGAGCTCCAGGAATGCCATATCCCCTCTCTCCTTTTGGACCTGGTGCACCAGGTATACCAGGGTGCCCCTTTATGCCCGGTTCACCTCTAGGCCCCATGCCTCCAGGCAAACCTGGTGCCCCAGGTTTACCCACAGAAGAAAGTCCTGCAGGCCCAGGTGTTCCAGGAGTACCAGGTGGACCCCTGGCACCTTGAGGTCCAGGTGTGCCAGGTGCTCCCCTTTCCCCAGGCAAGCCATTGCTGCCAGGTTTCCCAGGTGCACCGGGACCGCCAGGCTTGCCAGCTGAAGAGTAGCCAGCAGGTCCAGGTTGCCCAGGAGGCCCAGGAGGGCCTGGCTTTCCATATCCACCTTTACCAGGAGGTCCAGGGATCCCAGGTGGTCCGGGTGGCCCTGGTTCACCGGGAGGCCCTTGCGGGCCTGGTGCTTGCACTGGTGTGAAGACAAAAGAGATGTTGTTCATTAACAAGTGGATGATAATATACAAAATGTATTTTTCTTTTTATTTCCAATGGCTTCTTTTTAGTAAAACAAGTACAATTTAAAATTTTACATTTGAATTGGTCTACTCAACTAAATACCATTTTCCTGTGTTTATGTTACAGATTTAAGAAATCAGGATACTGTGTTTTTCTAGTTAATTGGCAGAGGTTTGTGTAAATGCAAGTTAAGAAGACGAATTGAATGTAAATTTTTATCGTTGGAAAAGAATACTGTCAAAACATAACATCTTAATATAAGTTTATTCAGCTGGAATTGTCACCACATTCAAGTGCATGATCAATTCAAATGTGGTCTACATCAGTTGGTGAATGGCCTCTTTGAATGGTGTCTAGCAGAGGTCATCTGTGTAATTAATTTAGTCATTTGTCTTTAGTACAAAGACTAAAAACACACCAAAAATTATATTTTTTCAATTTTGTCAGGTTTCGCAAATATTAAATAGAATAACTTTTTGTGTTGTGTTGAGTCCTGCTGTCTTAGAAAGGCATGAAAGCAAATTATAAGACATTGTAAGAATTGTTTTCTTCTGTGTTAGGAAAGGGGAACTATCACAATACAGATGATGAATTTCTCTTTTGTTGTGATTTTTTTTTTTGTCCCTCCAAAAAGGAAAGACAATAGAGTGGCAGTTATACATTCCTTATTACGTGGAACGGTCTTCATTCTTCTTTTTGTGCAAGTATTCCGCTTTTGATGAATTTCCTTATCGGCTAGAGAAGTAAAAAGCCAAGAGCTGACTTCAACTAACAGCCCGAAAACTAGTGTGAAGGCTGCAAACTGTTCAGGACAGAGCTGCATCATTGCGTAGTGAAAGAAGAGTGGAAAGATGTGGCAGTTCATAAAGGACTGTTAAGATACAGATCTGATTTCATCTGCCTAGGTGTCTGTGCTGGTGTTTACTGAATGATTGCATATTGCACCTCTTAGCAGAGTTTTCTCAGGCATTTTGAGACCAGTGGACTGACTGCTAAAGTTGTTTTGTTGGAAAACACTGGTGGAGGGGGTTCAGTGCTCTGTTGTTGAAGCTTCTGATTTGCAGGTACAATGAAGTTCTCACAGGTTTTCAGAAAACACTGAAGACTTCAGCCAAAGTATCTTTACTTTTAGTCATAGCGCTATGCCCATAATGTTTTTTCTTCTCTTGTATTTGTTCCTGATTTACATGAACAAGAAGTATTTTAGAATGAGAAATTTTTCATCTGTGTTGAACCGCAGGAATCTGAATTTTGTCTCTTGTGTTACAGTTTTTTTATGGCTCTGAAAACTGTAAGAGCTGCATGGTTTTACGCGTATAACAACCTATTGGGTTTTGCTGTACTGAAGAAAGGAAGATGGCAAATTATCTAATTTTTGGGTTAAAATTAGTTAACCTCTGTAAAGTTTTACACCACCTTTCGCCAACATACTGCTCCTCTGAAGAGTAAAATGTACTGTTAAAGAATGGTGAGAAATGAGTAAAAACACGAACCCATTTTGATTGTTCAAGTAGTTTACAATCCCAATAAGATCCAATATCTGGTGGAACATTTTCAAAATGTTCTCATTGACATGATAGTCTTTATGTTGACAATAATTTCTTCTGTGTCAAGTTAGTGAACATCATTTAAGAGAGATTGAGAAACAAAGTAGGTTATTAGTTAGGATGAGATTAGATGTCAGTACAGAAGTCAGAGGGAAAAGCCAGTGATTCTCAGAAATGTTTAAAATTGCTTTGTTGCGTGCTGGAAACTCGGCATATCAAACGTGAATTTCTCAGTGACGGCTGCCTAAAAGCGA
The DNA here is from genome assembly GCA_025773905.1 of Chitala chitala. NCBI lineage: Eukaryota > Metazoa > Chordata > Actinopteri > Osteoglossiformes > Notopteridae > Chitala > Chitala chitala. The sequence goes on along the minus strand of JABJVR010000034.1, from coordinate 915,936 downwards.
TATAGAAATAGTCTTTCTGATGAACAGAGTTTGTTATCCTTAGTTTTGTCAGTCTCCAGTGTTTTATACTTGTATGAGTTCCAAGAGCCAAATGAATGCATAAATATTGAAGTAGTAAATTTTATGTAGCTGTGGAACCAATTTGCAGATGTACTAACTGTGTTTAGTCACAGACAATTGTGCTAGCTCACTGGTGCACCAAATAGCTAGTAGACTGAGACAAAGTGCGGCAAGAAAGTTAATAAAACACAGATGTTTCTTTATGTAAATGATTGCAGAGGTTTGGAATATAATATACAATATGCAAAATGAAATATACATTATATATAATACAGAGTAGCAAATACCACAAATGGAAGTGTATTATAAATGTGATTTATTTTAAACCAAAAACTGGAGTATGCACCTTCCTTGCAGACATCTAGCATTAACCTCTGATAATCATAGATGGACCAGACCGTCCTTGTGCATTTGGTCACAGTTAAATCCATTTTATCTTGAAGATGTTGTCAGTAGTCGTATAGCAACTTTACATACGAAATCACTTCTTTGCTAGCAAAGTAAAATATCCCAGGTGGAAATAGAGTGCCAGTAATGTCAGGTGTATTACTGCTTTAAAGTTAGGGATGTGTGAGTATTATCAGAAATTAACTGTATTGAAAGTTTTGGGTTGTAATTAGGGTTCAAGGCTTTTAATCACTTTGATGTGTACGTGGTATTACTGTATAAATGCAAAGGAAAAGTGGTACATCAGCGTAGGTCTATTCAGACGTGGCGTTATCTGTCTTACGACTCCGATTCTAGAGATGTTCACAGATGTCTATGGAAGCTAAACATGTTTACATTTTAGGGTTCATACGCCTTCCTAAACACATGAAGGAACAACAAGAAAGATTTGCATTCTAATTTCACTGTATCGTTCTTCAGAGTTTTTTTTTTTTTTTCCCCCCCTCTCTCTTCTGAATCACAGTTAGATTTTACAAGGGGAGCACCAGATAATTTGTGGCCAGGGTGGAACGCCCAGGCAGCAGAAGCCAGAGTGTAGGTGCAGCATGCCAAGTAGGAAGGTGCTGCAAATAGCGCACGCCTTAACAAAGAGGCTTATTATGCGGTATTGTGGGCTGACCTGGAGACCCCAACACATGAGAGCGTGGGGGAGCTGACGTTGACCAAGACGGGTGTCTCTCACAGCCACATCTGTATGGTATCTCATCAAGGTAGCCATGTTTTTTTTTTTTTTTTTTTCTTCTTTAAGTATTTTGTTTTTTTGTCAAATTGGTCACTCTGGCTTTAAAAATTGTAGTTTCATCTCTTGGAGGGGGAAAAAATAAACAGACAGTAGTGTCTGTTAAGTATTAATGCATGCATAGTATTAGTTCCCAGCATATATTCTATGGGTACAGAATATACCAGAATTATGCCATTGGCACAAGTACAGCACATTATTTGGTTGTTCTGATGCAGACATGCCGATGATGCAAGGAAATCTTTTGTGATTATCGTTGAATGATCACCGGTCATATCTAAAACTTTGGTAACTGAATGCTTTTATATTAAATGTTTTCATTGTCTGTTGTCACATGAAGGCAACACTTTACAAATAGTTTTTAGGTCTTTTTTGCATGGAAAAGGTGCTTCTTCCATTTACTGCTTAAAATATTGTTTAGCTGAATTTGAAAAGTCTAACAATTCTGAGAGCAGCTTTAAATTCTAAACTGTAATTGAGTCAATACCCCCACTCCCCCCCGCCCCACTGCTCAGTGGACTCCATAACACAAAGACGGCTTGTTTTTCCATTCATAAAAATTTTTAAATTGACAGCTGGCATCAAAACCATTCAGCTCATATTAGGATGAGAAAATGCTTGCAAATAACTCGGCTCTTACTGCTTTGGAGGTTCCAAGGTGGAGGTTCTTGAGCTGATTTCAGCCTGTCATTTTAAGCTTATATTTTAAACTTTGGTTGGTCTGTATCATTGTGAGACTGCAATTTTACATTCAGTTCAACCTGTTGTCCACCCAGAAAGTAAAATATGAAAACTGGTAAACCCTCAACTGTAATCAAATGAACGCAAGTTTAATATGCTGTCTTGTCAGTTTATGGAAACCCAGGGTTATACGAGAGCTAATACACCATAACATGTCCACGCTTACCGTGGCTCTTCTTAGGGTAAGGCTGTTTAGCGACTCTCCTGGCATACGGATCTGGAGTTGCATCCGCCAAGGCCAAGAGGAGAAGAACAACGCTTGTCACACGGAGGTCCATCCTCTGAAGCCAAATCTGTAAGGAGAAAGAAGTGAACACAACGTCAGCAAACCAATAGTCATCCTTTACATTTGGACGGCTCTGCATTCAGTTGGAAATTAAACTTAAAATTTCTTTCAAAACTCTGCAGCATCATTGCTGTAAAACACAAAGAGTAGGTCTCAGGACCACTGGGTAGGATAGTGGTGAAGGCCATATCCTAGCCTCCACAGAGCTGCTATGATCTGCTACCTCAGACTCCTCTCAAACCTTTCTGATAAAATGAGCCTTCCTGCCACCCTGCACCTGCTGCACTTGTATAACTGCCCTCTGCCCACAGCTTCATTCAGACCCAACCCCCCCAGCACTGGCCTGCAGGACCATCTGGCCAGGTGTAGACTGGACACCATGCTCAGGTACACACAGGGAAGGAGGCAGGACCCGCAGAGATGAAACGTACCAGCTTCAGCTGTTTAGCTCCAAAATGAGAAAAATGGGGCTTGTGTCTCTGCTGCTGCTGTATATCCTTAGGCCTGGAGTCTACTGGAGTAACTGCTGGGGTTTGGGGAGCCTATGTGGGTTTTTATACTGTGTGTGTCCATTGCAGTGCTGAAAACTGACAACTATATAAGCACCTCCCTCCTGAGGTAGAAACTTTAATTAGGGGCTCCCAGTGCACTTGCAAGGCACCATCAAACCAGGATGGCTAGCTGTGAATGTGTGGAACCAGTGAGCGTTAGGAACCTTTGATTACCTTTGCTTTAGTCCTGAGACACTGAAGCCCCAGAAGAAGCTGATATGTCTGTCTAAAATAAAATATTTCATTTGGTGTAATGATCAGAAGACTTTATATGTGATGCCTCATATAAACGCTTTTATTTTGCAGTACCTTAAGACAAAGGTTTTTAACTTGTTTTGACATTAATGAAAACACCATAGTTATACTGTTCATTATGTTTTGTCATGATTCATGTGTCATTGTGATTATTTCTGCTCGCTTACTGTCTGAAGGCATAAACGGAGTAGCTCCCTACACAGTCAGCCGCAGCACTGCCAACAACACTGTATATACATAAGGTATTCAAACTACTATGTGAACACTTCTGGGTAGTGGTAAAAAGACATTTGTCTTTATGCATTTGTAGTATTTGAAACACCAGAGGGCAGCATTAAAATAAAGTTGCTGTGATGTTTATATTGCTGTTCTCACATTTTATTTTTAGACCCCTTTGAGTTGGTTTGGCAAACAATGATAAGTTTATTTTAGAAGTTTCAGTTTTTTCTGTCTTTAATGGCTCTCCATCTTCCAGTTAATTAATTTAGTTAGCATATGTCCCTTTTACACTAGAATGCAAAAAAGTCATTCTTTTTCAGAAGAACACATCTAAAATGCATAATGCAAGTGCATGACTTGTTTTGTTGTGAAATTTACAGATTAACTCTCATATGTTGCTGACAGTAACATGAGTATTTGCAGAGAGGTAAATGTCTGATAAGACTGCAGTTTTTCCTGTGCGTCTCATTGTGTGCGTGCATGTGCGCATGTCTGCGTGTGTGTGTCTGCGTGTGTGCGTGCATGTGCGCATGTCTGCGTGTGTGTGTCTGCGTGTGCGTGTGCGTGTGTGCGTGCATGTGCGCATGTCTGCGTGTGCGTGTCTGCGTGTGTGTGCATCTTTCTGCTTTGTCATTAGTGCACAAGTGTAAATTTCAGGACCGTCCCACTTCATCTTCACTCTCTTCACTGGCTGAGTTCTGTGTTTCCACTTAAAGCATAATTAAATATTCCTGGAGCATTAAGACAGAACTGTTCCATTTTTAGTACCACGCTTTACTGTGTGTAATTTTCAAAATTGCTACCCTAACTGAGTCATAAGTTATAGTATCTAAGTTATACTATTTAATTTCTGTTGATGGGTATTGTTTTAGTGTACAGTCATTGTGTAATTCAACACAACCTAGTTAAACATGAGTATGTGATTCACTTAAGAATATATTAAAGTAGAACAGTTGGTGTTTAAGAATGTGGTGTAACTGCTTATAAAACACCTGTAAAGTAATTTTTATTTATACGTATATAGGAACACAAACTATACACAGTTTAGTGTGAAATAAATGCAAGTGCATTGTTATTTGGCGATTACAGATGTGGTAGTCATTACTGAGGAGCATGAAGCTTTAGTTTGTAACAGTGGAAATAATGCTTTTGGTGAAATTAGAGGGACAAATTTGTGCAAGTGTGTGTTATAAGTAAAGTAAGTAATAAAGTGTGCAGCTGGGAGGCGTGGCGGCTCATGTGACCTCACTGCTCTTGTATTTCAATCTAACCGCTGGCACTGTGCATACACAGTAAATATTCTGTGTTGGATTCCTTCAGTGCGTGTGTGTGTGCCTGCGAGTGTGTATGAGAGGATATCTTGTCTCGGGCTGCTGCGCCATTTAAGGTGTACACCCGGCCTGTGCCCGTGTATTGCCAAGCTTTGAGTCATGGCCTTTCACAACCCTGAACAGATTGTGCAGTTTGTTGGCTTTGAGCTCGCCTGACATCTCTGTCCTTGACGCCCCACACTTAACATGCGTGGTGCTTGTGCTGCTGTGGTTCTGCATGTGGCACGGATGCTGATGAGTTCAGCTCCTGCTTCACACGTTCTCAGCAGCGTTCGATCAGATGTCATGAGATGCCCCACCACGAATGTCCCTCAACCTTCTTTTTTCTTCCTAGTGGATTATGTCAGACCCTCAGTGTTTTCTGGTGGGGACCACACCTTCTTAGTAAAACTTGATGTACCTAAATGATAGAGCAGCAGGCGGTGAAAGGGGTGAAGTCACCACTCAGCAACGCTGGAGGCTCCAGTAGCTCAGTATTATTTCCATTCTGCAGACCGCCCAGTGGCAGCTTTTCCTATTTCATGCTTGGTTTTGTATGGTGCTGATGAGATGAGGCACCCCAACCTAAAAATGTCCTGTGTTCGTTTATACCGTCATATTCTGGACTTTGTGACCTGTGTTCAGGTTGTGTTATGGAGTGTATAATCTTGCACTTTACATCAATGGAAACCAGAGATGTAATGATACACTCAGCTCACAGTATAGATTGATTCTCGATACTGGATTTGATTTTCTAATGATATCCAAAACAAAATTAAAACAAACGCTTTTCTTTTTCTGAGGCAAAAAAGCAAAAGCAATGCCAGAGCATGCTGCTTCTTCATAGGCCAGTGGCTGGAGCTCTCCATTGTGGTCATAGGCAGAAGTCCCAGAGTGGACAGGGAGGACATGTCCCCCCTTCTGAAGGGTTGCCCCTCCCCCACCAGTATGTCACTGTAAAGCAAGCTATGTTATTTGTGTCCCCCTCAGGAACTGCTCCAAGGAAATATTTCTACTTTTTTGCACCCCCTAAGAGGAGTGAAATGAGATGTCTGCTCATGATTGTGGAGGCATTTTAAATTCTGCATAATATTGGTAGTATTAGCAGTTGTGTAAGTCAAGTTTTCCAAGTTGTGGTCCCTGGGTCAGTACTGGGCCGTGAGCAGACATGTACCAGGCTGCGAACTGGCCAAGAAAGTAGTGGGGGTGTAAATTGCCAAATGAGCTTTTTCATAAACATGATGTTTTTTGTTGTATATGAAATCAAAAAATAATTTGCTATATGTTCAGGAACATTTTCCCTAAATCTGGAAGTTGAGTCATGTCAACTGGATTTCTTTCTCGTTTATGCAGAACGTTTCACCTTTTACCAAAATGCTTCTTCTGTCACACGTAAAGAAGTGAAATACCCCAACGCTTAGGTATTACCTGAACAAACTGATATGTCAGTATAAGAAGGTTTTTAAACATAGTTCCTTTTGTGATACTTAGATAAAAATAAGATTCGTGGGTAAATTCTGGTAGCTCAGAAACATGGGAATAAATATCCGCAGATGTATTTTAGTGTGTGTAGTACAGTATACTGTGATGTGTGCTTGACATGCTCTGGTATTTTTTTTTTTTTTTTTTTTTTATGAATTTCATTGATAAACTGTTTTCACGTCATCACTCACGCTCAGCTTTCCAAGCTACACAAGCTAAAAACAGCCCTTCACAGGTTTTCAAGACGTGGTTTTGCCGAACAAAGATGCTGCTTGAGGTCAAATGTTCTCCCGTCTCGGCCCTACACTTTGGGCCGGTCCTCAGGGCTGTGGGCTCGAGCGGATCGGAGGCCAGAGAACGCCTCACTGGTGGCTGTGCTGGTGTTAGTGGTGAGCTAGGTGTATGGCGCCAAAGCCACCTCCCAGCAACCATTTCATTTTTTTTTTTTTTTCCACGTCTTGTGTTTTTCGGGAAGGTTTGCATGTGTTTATGAAATTATGAACGTCTTAAAATAATTATGGTGAAGGGAAAAAAAGTTCAGTCAAAATTTTTAACCCTTTGCCTACTCCTCATTCATGTGTTGACCTCATCTGGTAGCGTTAATATAAGGCTTTGTGTTAGTGCTTAAATCAGTTTAGTATTGAATAAATGTCTGCACACAAACTGCTGTTTTTTTAAAGGTTAAGCGTTTTCTGAATAATGTTCTTTAGACCCATGTGATGTTAATAAACTGGATTTACAGCATCTGGCTTTGGAAACAACACCACCCAGTCACCTGTCTGCTTTTTCTGATTTAATTTAGTTTTTCTTTCCATTTTTATTTGTTTGTTATTATTTTCTTTCTTGACTGAAGCTTACCGTTGGGACATTGCACCTTTGGGATTATGTGGTTGCTGCCAGAGCTCTTTGGATCAGGTTCACTTTATTGAAGTGAAGACACAGGAATTGGATACAATGTTCTCAAAAAGCCAACTTGTGTTTGGGTTAGAAATTAAATTTAGAAAGTTGAGTTGTACTTCAATTTCTGTTGCATTTAAATTTTGTGGTTATCCTTATCTTTATATAATTTGTTAGAGGATACCTTCTGTCTTTTATATTAGGTTGCACTAATGAAAGAATCCTTTAAGGTAATGTTTATAGTATAAATAATATTTTACAATATCAGTACTTGTCTTTCCATCTGCTTGTTGTCCACACAGAATTGTAATATATAGAAAATATCTTAATTTACTGCATTCATGACATCAGATTTTTCATTCCTTTGTAATGCAATAGGGATACACAGTTTTACTGTTAAGTTCAGCTAATGAGTGGTATGCTGCACTCCACAGTAACGTTTGTATCGCTGTCTTATTGCTGCTGTTTTTCTTATTTAATTTAGTTGATACTTAGTAATTCTGACATGCAAATATGTACTCATTCAAGAAATTTCCAAATATTCAGCACCATGGCTGGCAGTAAACATGCTCCTCAGGGGAAAAAGAATCAACTCACAAACCTGTTGTGATTGATTTAGAGGTAAAAATGATGAAGATGTATGAAGGAGGACAAAGTTTATTGTCATTTGCGCATGAACTGAGTTTCACCATATCAATTAGGGAAATTCCGACAAACGTAAAAACTGATATATATATATACTGGGTCGAGGAGCACATTCATTATGAATGTCAGGAACCGTCTGTACTACGTTAAAATGTTCCCGTGTCTAGCAGGCATGTTCGGTCTATATTCGGTGATGGTTTCCTCAACCCGAGAACATGGCTTCCCCCTCTGAATGGCTTAGTTTGTGGCCACATCATGCTGAAGGCCAGGACAGATGTCCAGTGATAAGCACCAGGAACTGCTGATGTTTAACTGTGAGATGACAGCCACCGTTTGCTACGATACAAACTTGTGTGCTTAAAGGCATTTAAGTGAATGGAATTTAACATGCAGGATTTTAGACTCTGCCAAATTCGGGACTGTGAAACATTGGTTGTAAAAATAATAAAAAAATTTTTTTTTTTTTTTTTATTTATATATAAAAATTATATATAAAAAAATATCTTTTTATTTAGCTATACCATTACTTGGTTTCCTTTGAACGTACCTAGTCTTCTTAATGAGTTGTTGGTGACTCCATGTGAATTTAAAATAATATATTCAGATGCACTAGATGAGATTACTTATTTCATTAATGATTTGTTTTACATGTGCTGTCCCTGTTTCATGTGCATGTTTGAGAGGAAGATTGAAAAGGAGAAGATAAGAAATTTATGGCACCTCAAGACTTTGATTGTTGCAGCAAAAAGCGCAGAGCTTTTAAAGACAGAGTACTGTTCCCTCTTTCCCAAAATGGATATGTCTTGTGTCCAGCATAACTTTTATGGGATGGCTTCAGAGAATAGCGCATCAGAAGTTGGCTGTTATGATGCCTATTGTCCTCAGAAGTAATTAACGGAGTATGTGGAGATTTGGTCCGAAAGTCTTCCACGTATCTCTCTGTACTTTCCTACCCAAACAGCTCATACAGAGACAACCAAACTTTTATTTTTACTTTAACTAAAACTTGAATTTTTTTCCTGGTCTGTAGGGGAAAGTGAGCTGTGATATGAGGCTTACACACATGCAGCCATATAAGCAAGTGTACAGTTTACATTTACTATGTAATGGACCTAACAAACTTGTGCAGTAGAAATTGTTGTTTCGTAGCTTGATGGCCATTGTCTTTGTCTCCTAGTCTTCTTTTGTTCTAATGGACAGAAGTTTCAAGAAGAAACCATCATTACAAATTGTGTAAGACACCGCTGTGGGAAAGTATTTTAAAAAAGTTTTTTCTTGGCTGTGGAGAGTCATCTGTTACCGATGTCGGAGCATAGAGTCCGTCTCTCCCAAATGTCACGAGATTATGCTTGCACAAATAAAGCAAATTTTTCTGGGGATTTAGTTAGTACCACCAATGTGCCCTGTGTAACAGAGTGGGACTTTTAATAGTCACTGCTGAGGTTTCATTTACCACAGTGGGATGCCTTCTCGTTACTAAACTCCAGTGGAGGCTTTAAGGGAGGTTTCCGCCATTGCTGTATTTGGAGACCATAGAGGACTGATTTTAGGCCCCTCACTGTTTTGACACTGGCTTTTACAGTGTGGGTTTAGTTCTGTAAAACTATTGAAAAAGAAGGCAGTGAATGTGCCACAAAGCTGTCAGGTTTCTACAGCCATGGGAAAGTGAAATGATTTGCTACGAGACCTTGCCATAGAACTTAATTTTTGGTGTTTAGAATGGTTATGAATTGTTTTGGTGATTTGGTAAGCTTATGTGAAGGTATTTAACAAAGTTTTGGAGTAATATGCCTATTTTTCAATTGCCTGTAATTTTAGATGAGAAAATTTTATTGATTTCAGGGTTTATATAATTGAACGGCCTTGCTTTGACTTGCAGTGGTATGTAGTTAGTCTGTTCAGTTCGTCAGTCTTTGTTCTAGAATATTGTGTACCAGTCAGCAAAGCAGTGTTTTGCAGTTTTCACAGGATTTTAAAGTTAAAACATTTTGGCTTCAGAGTTTGTGGTAATTTAAAATGCTGTTTTTGAGTCTTTGTGTGTGACATTAAAAACAATTTTAGTAAAAAATCATTAAGTTTCCAAATTTAGGAGCTATTTAGTAGTGTGGCCAGAGCTGTTTCTAACAATTGATTTTTCTATTATAACAGCCCACAATTAAACTGACATTTGATTTTCCTGTTTTCATGCCGATGTCTTTACAGTGTTCAGCTGATTTTCATCTTTCGCTTCAGTATTTTAGTCACTGTATTACTTTGAGTAGGATGCAGTTTGGCCACTTTGTTATTTGTGACCAGAACATGCATTGTTAAAATTTCTGCATTATGTTTCTGTCATGCATGCTTTATCTTTGACATCATAAGTGCCAGTTTAACAAATTTGCAAACTCTGGCTTGTGCCATGTAAAACAGTGAAGTATTTTGTTTTGAGTATGAACATTTTTGAACATTACCTACAAATATATATAGTACACTTCTGTTCTGAAATACTTAATTTTTCAAATAAACATTTGTGTTCAAGGGGTTGGTCCATGTTGTACTTTTCTTGATCTAATGTCTAGTGGTTTTATATTCCCAGACACAGTATTTCTTTCACAAGTGACAGTTAAAACCAGGTTCATCACGGGGGAAGGATGTTAGGTTTGAACACTGAATGGAAAGCAGAACAGAGCTGAAGTGGTTGTAACTGTGAGCTTTTGCTGTGGTTTTGCAATAGATGTTTGTTGTTCACTCAAAAGCCTTCAGAAAGACAAACTGTGAGAGCACTGTCCTAGTTTTCAATTCAGTAATTATGTCCACATGCATTTTATCAGTTTTACACTTTATAAGCACTGAGGTGAGAGAAATCCCTAACTAGAGTCCAGAAACACACATAAGGCTTCCAGCATGTTCTTGAGAGGTGTTCATAGGGCGGAGTGTCCGTGGCGGTCATGTGACATACCCTTTCTCAGTCTAATTCTAGTGCGTTACTGGCTGCTGAGTGTTGAGATGTTAAGCCCTTTTTTTTCTGGTGGACAGGTGCCAGGTCAAGTCAATTACTTTGGAACTCCAGGTAGCTTCCAGCAAGCAGAAAACTTAGTTGACCTGAAAATTCCCAGAGCAGATGTGACGTGGTGGTGGTGGTTGTCACTGTCGTAGCCACAACACCCCCTCATCCTTCTCCTTCACTTGTTGTTTGTTCAGTCACTCATGACTATACTAAGTAGAACCACTATGTCCTGAAATAATAAACTTAGAACGTCACAGGTACATACTGTAGCACTGAGAAACGGGTGTATTGTGCATGTCACCTTTTTAATGTTATTTGAGAATGGATAGGAAAGTGCCTCTCTATGGTAGTAGGTTTGGGCCTAGGATAGTTGTTCTAGATGTGGTCTGTGTAGCCTTTCTGTAAGTTTACACTGTTTAGGCCCAAGGTAAAAATGTATTCAACATATGTAAAAAAAAAAAAAAAAAAAAAATCTGCTAACAAAAATACTTTGACATTATATAGACCTGAATCCAGTTTTTTCTCTTAGAGTAAGAGTTATCTGAGCCTTTGTTTCAGTGGCTTGCAGATTATAGAACGTAGAGAATCACTAACCTATATGACACAAATTATGTGCTTGTTTTTGTGCTGTTCTAAGAGAAATACCTCAGTGTACATCTGCGTGGAGAATAACACTTTATTTTTAGGTCCTATGGTGACACTCTATAATCACGAAGCTGGCTGTTGTTCTAGTGTAGACACCATGAATGGGATTTGACAATGACACAAATATGGCAGGAATGCTCGGCCCTATTTCGTTTCTTCTTTCTCATGATCCTGTCAAAATTGGAATTCTTTCATCCTCAAATATGTTTTTCTAAATGATGGTTGATAGCCCTGGGGTTGGTGTGGAGAATTGTGTCAAGGTTGAAGTATCAGTGCAGAGATACTGGTTTAAGTATTTTAAAATCATATATTTTATTTATTGTTATTATTATTTTTGCCCTGCAAGTTTCTTTTCCCTTTTGTACATGAATAAATAAAAAAATAGTGGCTCAGTGGGTAGAACGTCAGGCTGGGATGCAGAAGCCTGCAGGTTTGAATCCCAGTCCAGCCCCCAGGTGTGTCCATGAGCAGGATACTCAAACACTAGCTCCCCATGTGCTGTGTGTGTCTGCCCACTGCTCCCCCCAGAGGGATAGGTTAAATGCAGAAAACCAATATCGTTCTAACATGAATGTGACATGTTGTAAGTTGCTTGGGATAAAAGCATCTGCTAAATGAGTAAATGTAAAGTTCATTAATACTGTGATACTCTGAGTGTGTTACAGTTTGACAGAGTAATTCTTATGCATTACCTCCGTTTATTTTTATATAGTGGCTTTCGAAGTTGCCCCAAGTATGATTAGTGTGATTGTAGTAAAATCTAATATGCACAGAACATGTGGGTTTCACTGGAATTTCCAACTATCTGTCAGCACTGGAATTTCCCAGTATAGTTTCAAAGCGCTCTTTATTGCGATTGCAACCTAGCACCACAGGTCATTCATCAGCATAAGAGCCATATTTCATGGTAGTTTAGAAGCAGAGAGAGACTGTTTGGGCAGCACTTACATTTTAATTGTCATTTTCTCCCTGCTTGGAGTTGGCACCTGTGCAAACACTGTGCTTCTTCATGTGGGGGTCACAGTGAACACAATTCAGTAGAACTGAATGAAGTGCTTTAGCTGGAGTGTCAACCTCCCCATCCCAACAAAAGTTATAATGATTTTCAATATAAATTTTAGTTTATATAAGGATATAGAGTTGTGTTTTATGATTAAACTATAGTACTGTTGTTACCACCAATTTTCAAGATAATATAGACACAATAAGAGTAAATAGTGCGGAGGGAAACGTTAAATCATGTAGGCATTTTAAAAACATAAAGAATACAAGAATTACGCAAACACTTGATGACCAGACTGTTACAAAATGGTTGAACATCAAAGGATTGTGTGTGTGTGTGTGTGTGTGTGTGTGTGTGTGTGTGGCATCTCAGGCCGGGTGGTGTTAGCAGCTGAGGAATGTTTGTTCTGTAGCTCAGTAACCTGATAGCTTGTGGGAAAAAGCTGACTTTGAGTCTACAAGTATGTGCTTTTATGTAACACTCCTCAGACTGCTAGGGGAAGAACAGTGTGAAGCCTGGATGGTTCTTGTCTCTTTGTCCTTTATGGTGTTTCCTGCCTTTCTGAGACATTGAGCTGAATGCCAGTGAAGGACTGGGCTCACCCGATCACCCTTTCCACTCTTCTTAGTCAGATTTTGTACTGTTTCCCAACGACACAGTAATGCCACATGTAAGAACACTTTCAATCACATACATTTGATGCAGTTGGCGTGAACTAGGATTCATGCCACGGATACAAGAATGTGACACGGTAACGTTGTGTACCAGGGATTTTTGAGGGCCAATTTGATTGAAAAAGATACAGTTTAATTTCAGCATGAATGTTCCAATAAGCACAGACAAAACACAAATAAGAGTAACAGAAGCGGTCAGCCCAACATATGAAACCGGCTGGTATAAATCAGAAAGTGTGGAGGAGGTGACGTGAGCCGGTAAGGAGACAGATTATAAACGCATGCTGTTTTACACTCAACCTCATTCCCCTCTCCGCAACCTTTTTTTTTTTTTTTTATACATACATTCTGCTTATTGACCTCTGAGTTTATACGGATTGTTTAGATAAATTTTGGTGACTAGGCTACAGGATAGGAAACATGATTTTTGCAGGGGTGACATGCTCCCTTTTCATTTCAGTCTGGTTGTGTATTTAGTCCATAAAAAAGGGCTCTGCATGAGTGGGTAGTGAAAGTGCAGGGTCATGTTCAACAGCACTAACTGTCTCTTTTGTAATCTTACTGACTTTGTTTGAGCAGAAGTTTACAAACTGGGCGAGATAATTTATTTTCTCTATACTGGAAGTTGTGTCAGTAATGATAATAAAGGAGAACACCTATAAAACCTATAAATGTATTTTTCATGCAAAATAACCATCAGCCATCAGCACTATGCATACGTGTATTAACATAATGTTTAGTTGAGGAGACTGATAACCTAGAGAAATACTAGCTATAACCAGAAAATAAATCTGCGAAGGATTGATTTTTTTTTTCCCCCCAAATAAAAATCTTCATTCCACTTCACTTGCTGAGCAACACACAAGCTTCTTGAATGTAATGATGAAGCAATTTTTTTTCGTAAGACAGACTTCTGCCACGTTCTCAAGATGAATCTTGGCTTCGTTCTCCTTCCCCACAAAGTACAGTCAGCGCAGTGCATTTCCTGATTGGCCGCCTTGCGAGTTCAGCATCCAGCAAATGAGACCACTCTCAATATATCTCTGTCCCACTTTATACATCTGTCTGCAGTAACCACAGTGCCATGCACGTATTTTTTTCCAGGCGCCTTCTCTGTCATTTGGATCCCAAAGGTACAGCAAGGGATCCAAACGACAGTGTTATTTCAGCAGTCTGGAGCACAATTAGTTACACACTTCAGGAAAGTCTACATGCCACAGGTTTGAACATAGCTCACCATCATTGTTACCAAGACTTGCAAATTATTGTTCTCCTTGTCTTTAGCTAACCACAAAAAGATTGAAAATGCATCATAGGAGACATGATGGAGCACTTCATTGCCAGTCATCTAAAATTAGCTGCTCCACCAGTAACATTCTCTAGCTGCAGTTCCCATGGTTCAGACAGGTACACTAAAGTTTTCTGACCGGAGACTGATTTCTGCAGATAAGCTTGTGATAAAGGCACCATTAACAGTAGCATTCAGATATGTGTGTCCAGTTGTAGTCTTGAGAATTGGTTTCCACATCAGGTCTGTAACAGTTATTAAGCATTCATCATTGAGCCAAACACTATTTTTAGTTTTTTTATGTAGTGGGGTTTGAATTGCTTTCTCTTTATTGTTACCAAATCAAGTCAACCTTTATTTTTATAGCATGTAACAGCAAGTATAGAGTTGAACCGAGGTGCTGAACAAAGAATAAAACCAATAATACAACGTAAAACACACAAGATGTCATAACAGATTTGAGTTACAGAAAAAAATGTTGTGACCCTCTGCAAAGGTGCCAAAAAGCTTGAGTGAATAAGTTTTCAACCTGGCTTTAAAGAGAGAGAACTCGTTTACAACATGAAGATTGACAGGTAGGGAGTTCTAGTTGCTACAGTAGAAATCCAGTGATTGGTCAGGACAAGAGTATGATTAGTCCCCCAAGCAAGGGTTGTGGGTCTTTAGTTCAGCAGGCAAATTGTTTTGTCTGGTAACTCTGTGCAGACTGCGAGGTCGCAACTTCAAATTCGGCTTGGGTCGCCCCCATTATATTAATGCTTTGACTCGGATTCAAACCAAGGTTGCTGCAGTTATTTAGAGAGTGATGATGTAGCAGAGTGTGAGCAGCTACGGTAGAAATCCCGGACTGTATTCTTTGACACAAAGTGCGTGTGGCACTTAAGTCTGTATTGGTCTCTCCCATACCTGAAGAAAGTATCTTGAGTTTAAGCTGCCATTTACAACAGTACAGTAATGAAAGTTAGACTCTATTGAGCATGTCTTTTTTCTGTTTAACTCTTAATTTAACCATTGGTGGTGACCTGATCTAAAGGGAAGCATCTTTAAAAAACATTCAGTCCATTAGTAAAGTTGTTAGTAATCATTCAGTGCTCATAATTAAATGAGTTGGAATTCAAAAGCTATGATACTGGTTAGTGAGTATGTAGGTTCTTCATTCTCAGTGTTAGGGTAGTGAGGATAATACAGGATGTAATAAAGGTACTTTTAGCTTTAGTCTTGTGACATGGCAGATAAAGTCAACACAGTTCAGATTTAGTGGTTTTCGTCACAAAGATCTGGGCCCCTAAGCTCATATATTGCATTCGCTAAACGCTAGCGACGTGCGGGAAGGATGTACTGTCTGCGTTTTCTCCCCTTGTGTACTGTGAACAATAGGGCCACCTACTGGTTAAAAAACTAAGTAATCGCACAAGTGAGTTTTTAGATATTCATGTACAGTACTTTTAAATAGAATAACATCTTTTAATCAGATTTAAATTAATCTGTATAATCGTGTTAATAAAACAGGTATTGCAATAGAGGGACAACAATGAGATGACCCCCAAAATGAATGATTTTACAGGTAGAGGCTACTGACATTTTTCCCTCATCTTTTCTGACTGACTTTCACTCAGTTTGCATTTGGCTAGGGTCAGTGTCACTACCGGTAGCATGAGGCGATACCTGGACCCTACAGAGGTTGCACAGGCAGTCCAACTCCTCCAGGATGGCACATCAATACGTGCCATTGCCAGAAGGTTTGCTGTGTCTCCTGCCACAGTCTCAAGAGCATGGAGGAGATTCCAGGAGACAGGCAGTTACTCTAGGAGAGCTGGACAGGGCCGTAGAAGGCCCTTAACCCATCAGCAGGATGAGTTTCTGCTCCTTTGTGCAAGAAGGAACAGGATGAGCACTGCCACACCTTGCAAAATGACTTCCAGCAGGCCACTGGTGTGAATGTCTCTGACCAACCAGAAACACACTTCATGAAGGAGGCCTGAGGGCCCGACATCCTCTAGTGGGCACTGTGCTCACTGCCCGACACCGTTGAGCTCGATTGGCATTTGCCAGAGAACACCAGAGTTGGCAGGGCCACCACTGGCACCCTGTGCTGTTCACAGATGAGAGCAGGTTCACCCTGAGCACATGTGACAGACATGAAAGGGTCTGGTGAAGCCATGGAAAATGTTATGCTGCCTGTAACATCGTTCAGAATGATCGGTTTAGTGGTGGGTCAGTGATGGTCTGGAGAGGAATATCCGTCAAAGGACAAGCTAGACAATGGCACTCTGACTGCCTTTAGGTACCGGGACGAAATCCTTCGACCTGTTGTAAGACCCTACGCTGGTGCAGTGGGTCCTGGGTTTGTCCTGGTGCACCACAACGGCCAGCCTCATGTGGTGAGAGTATGCAGGCAGTTCCTGTAGGATGAAGGAATTGATACCATTGAGTGGCCCCCACGCTCACCTGACCTAAATCCACTAGAACACCTCTGGCATTGTGTTTCGGTCCATCCAGCACTGCCAGGTTGCACCTCAAACTGTCCAGGAGCTCAGTGATGCCCTGGTCCAGATCTGGGAGGAGATACCCCAGGACACCATCCATCGTCTCATTAGAAGCCCCGATGTTGTCAGGCACGTGGGGGCCATACAAACTACTGAGTACCATTCTGAGTTGCTGCAATGAAATTTCAGCAAAATGGACTAATCTGCCGCACCCTTTTGATTTGATTTTTGGGTGTCTTTGAATTCAGCCCTCTGTAGGTTGATCATTTTCATTTCCATCAAACGATGTGGCATCCTTTTGTTCCTAACACATTACCCAGTCCGTATCAGTATAGATATCAAGCATGTTTTTTTCCCCATTCAGATCTGATGTGTTTTCAAAGTGTTACTTGAATTTTTTGAGCAGTGTATTATTATTAAGCTTAATGATTTTATGCTGTTTATAAGCGAAAAGGTCTGTAGTCTACTACTGCAATTGTCTGAGCTATGAATAATTGGACACTTTAAATTTTGTTTTTTATTAGCGCAATTTTTTGCCTATGTAATTGCAGTGAAAGTACTGTAGCCAAGGAAATTAGCTGTGGAAAGGAAATCCTCACCGCTAGATGGAGATAGTAAGGAAGTAAAGAAAAAGTTTGCTCAAGATATCGCAAGGGGGCAGCAAAACCTATCATTTTTTGCAGACTTGAGCATTTTTTTTTTAAGTTGATGTTAGTCTGGCGTTAAAGATAGTGATTTATCCAATTTGTAATGTGCGCTAAGCGATGTGGATATCTAAATTAAAAATGTTAATTTCTTACCTTACTCAGACAGTTTACGTTGTCGTGCTGAATCATCATTTGATGTTGGCACACGTTGGTGTTGTGTGTGGAAAGCCACCTTTGAAAAGAGAAAAATTGAAATACAGCAACAGAGTTCCCTACTGTGTAATGCTGAAGATTAATTTTTTAACATTAACATTTATTAACAGTTCAGCCGAACAAGCACCACATGCTCTTAAAGCAAAGTCAATGCCTCGTTCATTCCCACAATGCTTTGGGATGTTGTTTTCTGGTTAGTTTCCTGTAAATACTCAGGCTTTCACGTACCCAGCACTCCACCACAAGAGTGAGGTCCCTCTGTGCATGCCGCTCTACTGCCTGCTGGAAAAGAAATGCCACTTTTCACTTAAGGGCTGCATTCTTTCTCCCCTTGACAAATACAGTTGAACTTCCTGTTTTAATAAGGTTAAAGATGTGTTGCTGTTATTGATGCAACCAAGTAGTGCAGTTCTGAGGCCTCTCAGTAAACAAGTTTAATAAGTTTCAGGCTTTAAAAAAGTGATTGCTGGGTAATTTAAAGCTTTAGATTGCCAGTAATTTAAAGTGCCATTTAAACTCAGCTTTAGTGAATTCAGAAATGAATGGGAGTTTACATAATGCTACAAACTGCAACTGCTGGTATATATGTAAAAATTTTAAGTATGAAATTAGCTTTGGTACAAACAGGATATATAAAGATTACACCAAGGCCATTATTTACAGTTGAGCGGTAAAACAATTTACTTAATAAATATTAAAATGGCTATAATTGTAGAGCAGAATTGTGAATTCTGCATTTTTGGAATTTAAAAGCAAAGGAAACGTCTTCACCCCATTTGGGTTCAGAGATGTGACCCTGAATTTGTTTCTTATAACTCTATGAGAAAGTGCATGTCCCCCCCCCCCCAGCTCCTCATTTCCAGGACGGCCTGCTTCCTTTCTGGTCTACACAGACAACACTTCAAAAAGAACCTGGGACCTCATTGGCTCCCAGTTCCTCACACTAAATGGCTTTCTCTTTGATTGATGTGTCTGGTGTGCATTACATTTTAACAAAAACAAATGGTCTAAGGCCAAAATCTCTGGAAGTAAAAACTTGGGGGGAGGGCACGATCTGGAGGCAGTTTCCTGACTGTCAGTAACTGTATCTGTTGGAATGTGTCATAGCTATTCATGGCTGGTTTAACACACTTGGAAGATCCAGTAAATAACTGGGGGAAAAACCTAAATTTCACCCATTTGGTTTAGTAAATCCTAGGCAGAAGCAGGACTGGACCAGAGAGGAAAGCGTGGTGTGTATGATAGTCAGGAAGACACAAACTCAAGAGGTGAGCATAGATTTCATCACTGGTGAATTATAGTTTCCAAGGCTCTATGTATAAAACATTTCCCCAAAATGATATTAACCTGTTTTTTGGAATTCAGTTGTATGACTTCTCTGTGTGGATGTGTACACCTTTAAATAACAAGTGTGCTTGCTGTAGTCCAATATAAATGTTTTGAGAATGTGTTCCTAGACAAGCCGTTTTCATGCCTCTTTGTGTTGCAAATTTGCTCCAGGTTACTAGAAACTAAAAACATGGAAAATCTTCAGTAAATGATGTGTTCTTGTTCTGTACTATTTCCAACACACACGCGTGTGCACACACACGCTTACGCACACACAGTTGTTATTGATATCCTCTCCTGTTATATTCTGAAAGGTTTTAAAGTGTATTGTAGTGTTTCATGGCATGCGTTGTGTGTGGTTTTTTTGAGCAGATGATGCAGGCTGGTACTTCCCCAGTGTGAAGCAAGACCCCGCCCGGTACCTGCAGCCGTGCTCAGACTCGCTCAAGGCATGGCTGCGCAGTATGAAGAACGCCGGCAAGGTGCTCCTCCTCATCACCAGCTCTCACAGCGACTATTGCCGACTGGTCTGTGACCACATTCTGGGGTGAGTAGTGTCAAGCGGTGAAACACCTTACCGAGCATGGTGGGCTCGCACATGTACACGCAGTCCTGCATGTGGACCTGCACGGGCTCAGGCCGCATTCCACAGCTGGCCACGCCCAGGGGAGGGGAGCATGAGGCCTGGAACCTGTGCAGGCCTGCATTGTGAGTCTCCTGGGGCAAAGGTCTTGGGAGGTCATGTCAGCAGATCAGTCGTGAGTTTCCTGGCTGTGCCACACTCTGCCCCAGAGACCTGGTACTTGCCAGTATCATTGGGCTTCCCAGTAACAGGAAAGTTGTGAACTTTTGGTCAACCTTCCTGTGTAATGTCATAAATGGTCCCGGTTGCCCAGCTAAGAGCTTCTGTTCTTCAGCTGTAATTGAAGTGAATGGCGTCACCCAGCAGTAAATGTGTACACACCACACACCTCCAGTTATACTGCTGTGTAACTTGACAAGATACAACCCAATCCTAAACTTTTGTGTTTATTAGCACCTAAGAGATTGATTATAGATTAGTTGATTTCTTTGTGTGGTAGAACTGATTGTGCTAAGTGTTTGAATTGAGCCAAAAGCAGCTGATGACCACGTTGCCAGAAGATCCATGATCCTGCATTGTCTCTAAGCACGAGTGTCCAGAAGGTGTATTTGAACTTCGAGGGCGAAGGTGTCACACGCATGTTGTTTGCCGAGTCTCAGAGGAGCTCTTTAGTGGGATTTTCTCTGTGGGGTCCACCTTCCCATCACAGTCTAGCTGACTCATAGCTGACTGATTACAGCACTGCCCCCCCCCCCCCTCCATGAGTCATGCCACAACTGAAAACATCTCAGAAAACACCAGGGCACTTTGTTGCATGATTTTGGATTCTGTGCTCACAATGCAAACTGGCTGTCGGTGCAGTTCGCAGTGGTCACAGACTTGCTGCTCGGTTAGGCATCCATACTGTTCTAGTAAAAGAACTCTGGTGCTGAGAATGTGGGTGAGCCCCTTTGCTGTATTTCCACCTCTCCTCCTTTCCCCTATCCCACCGCCACTCCACTGCCCTCTGCCCTGAAGAGGAGACATCTGGTGTGGCTGCTGTGGCCTGGCATGCTGTCTGCGGTGGTCGCTGGCTACATACCAGCGACAGGGCTGGCTAAGAGTCTGCACTACTTTTGTGGGTCAGACTCCTCCCCGCACATTCAGGAATGCACGTTTTTTTTTCTGACATAATGATGGCAGTCGTTTCAAGACATGAGACTCGTCCACACAGGAACATACATCTGCATTAGCACTGTGGGAAATGACCGGGGTCTCTTTTATAACCTGACTTAACGTATCTTGAGCCCTGTTTCACAAAGCAGGTTCAAATAAGATGCAGATAAGTTAATGCGTTTCACAATGACAGTTAAAAACTCTTGAACTAATTAGCTGTAAGCATTTGGGTTACGATTATCTCACAGCACATTCACATTCACATAAAACAAGCTGCCAATTGCATGAATTATCCACTCATCTTTTGTATCTTTCTGACCTAAAAGCAAGAGATCAAAAATACAAAACACGTAGAATACAAGCCAACACCAGAGTGGAGTGCTAGCACAAATTTTATGATTGCAACTGAAGTAATTTTCTGTATCTGAAAATTACACAAATTATATAATGTTTGTAATTTTAGCTCTACAGTATAAGCATACCTGATTTTTTTGTGTGTTCATTTTGTTCATTCCATGAAATCAATACAATTAAAAAAACTCTACAGTCTATGTTATATTCTACTTATTATTCTTTGTCTGAAACTTCTAATGCGAAAAGGTGCAAGCCAAGGCCAAATAAAAAATGTATTATTCAGTATATGTTATGAGCATAAGTGCATATAATGACCATAATTCTCAGTGTTCTTGGTGTACTATAAGTAGTTGGGAAGACTGGGGTTGAATGGCACACTTTCCATTCTCTGCCATATATATCAGACATTATACATTATGATAATTCAGCTAGTGTCAAATGAAAACTGTCTTTTAGAAATCTTACATTAAAATAATTCCAAAACTTTTCTTAGATTTAGTCTTAACTGGTTGTCGTTTGTGCCAGCCAAACCCCAGAAACTTTAGGACACAATTCACTACCTTTTTGATAGTAGCCATCTAGCCTGGCTCAGCATAGGATTTGTATCAAAATGTAGACTGTTCCCATATGTTTAATTAAAAGACATCTTAATTAGTTTTTTTTAATAGAATTTTATAATGTATAAACCAAGAGGTCAGGGCTTTTTTTTTTGTTTTTATCCACAAAAGTCAAAATGTTGTCCACAACTGAACATACTGTAACTTCTTCATGACAAAATGGATTAACATAGGTCAAGAGGGAAAATGTCCTTATGTTACTTTTTTGTGACGGCATCATCTACTGTGTTGTACCAACCCCAGTCTCCCTACTACTATCTGCAACCAACCCCGGTCTCCCTACTACTATCTGCAACCAACCCCGGTCTCCCTACTACTATCTACAACCAACCCCAGTCTCCCTACTACTATCTGCAACCAACCCCGGTCTCCCTACTACTATCTGCAACCAACACCAGTCTCCCTTCTAACGGTTGCTGTGATTTCCAGTATATTGGCAAAAATGCCATTAAAAGAACAGGATGGGACCCATTACCAGAGGCTTGTTATAGTGGGGGTTCAGAGGGGTATCTATACTGACCCTGGTGATGGCACCTCAAAGCAGACTTCATTACTACATGGTATGTATGGTTGTTATAAGAATATATGACAGAATACTTACAATGTTTACATTGTCCCGTTCAGATGTCACACAGCTGTTCTCAAACAATGTCTTCAAATGTAGTTGTACAGTTCTCGTTACATGTAGTACCCCCCTTATGTGTACCCTGCCCCCTATATGTATAGTGCCTGTGTCTATGTTGTCCCAGACAAATGCAGTTTTGTGTCACTATACATATATATATAGTTGGTATGATAATTGTTGTGGAGCAGATTAGGCATACAACATAAATTACTGCGGCAACATGGCTGGTGAGACACTTTTGTGAGATCGAAAAACAAGGTTTTACACAAACTAACTCTGAACATAGCCAGCTAAGCCCTACATGCTATTTATATAGTCTGCGGGAAAAACACACCTCATGTTGAAGTTCAATGTGAGCAAGCAGCTGTTGTTTGTTCGGAAAGTGTAACATTTATTAATTTTTTACTTAATCCAGGTTCAGATCTGTGTTTCTACTGTGAATGGAGATCCCAAATTGATAGTATTTGTTTTACTGCATACTGCAGGTTGTCAGCCAGTTGTGTTCGTTCCAGCTCTGTCTTGGCTCGTTTGGCTTTGCATTGAGGGCTTTGTGGAAATGTCTCTCTTTCAGGAAAGACTTTGAGGAACTCTTTGATGTCATCATCACCAATGCCCTAAAGCCGGGATTTTTCTCTCTGGTCCCCCAGCAGAGACCCTTCCGCACCCTGGGTGAGTGCCCACCTTTCAGAGCTGGGATCGTGGCAGACCTTCAACACATGGTGGTAACTGTCAGCTGTGAAGCTGGGGGGGTGGGGTTAGTATAACGCCACAAGTGCCTCCACCCTGCCTATCACACAGCCAGGCTACACGCTACTAAGGCAGAAGATGACCTGGGAGCAGCCCTCTGCTTGGATGCACCTCAAATACCTTTCAAAGCTTGAGAGAAGAGTTCAGAGATATCCTGGGTTGTATAATGCTGTGTTGGCTTGGAAGAGAAGTATTTTCAGTTCAGACACATGCAAGTGATATGTGTAGGTGTTCCAGCCTGAAATGTCAAACAAAATACATAGTATGCATTTACATTTACATTTAAATGTAAAATGTATGCTTTTAAAGGAATTAATCTATGGTAGTACACTGTACACACAAACGTAATCCAGATTTTTTTTTATTTTTAAATCATTTGACAGTGTCACAAAGTATGAAAGTCACAGTTTCTTGCCCTTGGTTATTGCTTTAAGAGCAGAGTATAATTTTTTTAAACCTGTTCTAAAGGTGTGCAGAAAGTTCCGTCATTCTGGAATGTTCCTCCATCTGGACTCATTTCTGTCCAGAAATAATACCAGAAGGGAGCGTAATGCATGCGGGGAGGGGGAAAAAAAACAGCAGAATCAGGGAAATATTTACACCCTTCAGAGACGTGCCACGTCGACAGCCTTCACAACAGTACCTGCTTTTACACACAGCTGACTGCGTAGCATGCTCACAATGTTCTGCATCTAATCAGAGGTGTGATGCATATGGCCAATCGCTCAGCCACTTAAAACCTCAAAGACCGAGACTGAACAGGTAGCCACAGTCAGCAGAGCACAGGTATGAATGCGTGCGAGACCATGCCAGACCGAGAGCAAGAGATTACACTCTCTACAGACTGGCGGAGAGAATCATTTCTCCCTGGACAAATCATGTCTGCATAAGTGCGTCTTACACTGACAAGCAATTTCACATCACAAAAAAGAATAGACTGAAGTACTCATTATATCTTCATTCCACATTTTTTTTTCTTTCTGTCTGTTGGGATATTGTATGTGATACTGTATGTGCTTTAGGTATCAGCTACTGAGACTATTAAAGGTGTAATATTCTCTGGTGCACAAGACCACCAGACAGGCTTCTGGGAAAATGTAGTTTAGCCACAATTCCAATAGTTTCTGCTTTTTTCCCCCCATTAATTTTTTTATTTTAAGTGGGTGTACTGACATTTAACAGTGTTATCCTCCTATATGAGGGTTATTTGTTATCATGGTTCTTGTAGTTAGAGTGGAACCAGGATGTATTGTATACTGTTCAGGGATGAAGCTTGTATAAGGTTCTTGAGCCAGATTTTGGAGCAATTTCCCCTAGTACATACCTACAAGCCCTCGTAAATTATTTGGCAAAAAAATGTGTTTATTTCATGTGTATAAGGAGTGCAGTTTGGACCCCTCCAGCTGAATCCCTGCAGCTGTGTGCTGTTTGTGCTGGTAGCGGTTGTGTGTGTGTGTGTGCGTGGGTGTCCACACAGTGTATCCCCATTGCATACTTCTCATTCCACTTTCTCCTTAGGGTCTTTGCCCTTTGCAGATATCACCATGTGTGTTTCTTCTGTCATCTGAACAGTATTCTGAACAAATCTGACCTTTGCATGAACTTTGAGAAGTCCTGTAGCTTATTCTTACTTACAAATTTAAAGGCAGTTCACTGACTTGCTGTGCATCAGGAGAGCTCAACCTGCCACTGCATCACAGGGTTCTGCCAGGAGTTTCTGCAGTTTACCTGTAATACTTTGGATCCAGTGTTGCATACAATTACAGTACTTTTGAATTTACAGTTCAAAATGAAATGTAGTCTTTCCTGGTTCTGTTATTTGCAGCACAACTTCCCATTACTGTTGAATATGATTATATCCAAATACACACAGATATAATTCTTCATTTTATACTGGAATGATCTGATTGAACTTTATATTTGCGATAATTTGTTGAACTCGATGTTAACACTGTATTGGAGATTTTTCTGACATAAATTTCAGTGTTTAAAGAGACTGATATTATATATAGACCTTGTAGTAACTGGCAAGTCTTTGATTTCCTGTATTGTGCTGAGGGCCACAACTTCAGTGCATGTTGCATGTCATTTTCTGGGCTGCCCTTGATAGCTGTCAGCATGAGAACTGCACAGAAGTGCACATCTTACTGGTTCTACTCGCTTTGTGCCTTTTCTTGGCATTGGTCCACCAAAAACTGGGAACCCAACCCTTAGAGAAACTGGCCAAGGTTCATGTACTAACATAGCTCTTTTCCAAAAAAAAACCAGACCTTCTCCAACCGGTAGGAAATTGTCAGTTCAGCTCAACAGAGACAATTTTTTTTGTTGTTGCTTTCTTATAAAAAGGAAGATGAGTGTGTCGTTTATTAATCATACTGCGTGTGACTCCATATGGAAACTGAGCCATAATGGTGTTTGTCCTCGTTTATTTGTCAGCCCGGAAATAGTGAACACACCATGGCCCGTAGCACAAATCTGTATGGCTGGGCTGTACACCATTGATTTGATTAGTTTTTCTCTTGCACTTGTTTATGTGAAGATTTCAGGTTTATCTTCATACAAACCACCAGATGCCACACACTGTGTACTAAGCTCTCAGGATCAGGTCTGAGTCTGAATCCTTAGGGCATAAAGACCCACTAACAACTGTGGACAAAGGAGTAACACACAGACTGTGACTATAATAAATTCCAGTGGTAGTGTTAGAGAAACAGCTTTACTATGAATCTATAAATGTGTAGTGTGTCAATAATGGGAACAGTGTGTACTAGTCAGGTTATTGCCAAACAGGAAGCTTGCCTTCCGTATTACATTAAGACAAGTGGGCCATTAGTACACGTTCCATTGTTCCTTAGTAATTAGAGTGGCTTCTTCATAAATCCAACATAAACACATTTAAGAATCTTGATATTAGTTGGTCTTTGTGCCACTTCGTTTATACATTATTAAGTGTTCAGTTATGTCTGCAGTGTAGTGGAGCTCACGAGTCCACTATCATGATAGTGACCCCCCCCCCGAAGTCAGAACCAGAACTGGGTTTCATTTGCTGCATCCTATGTCCATCAGACTAACCAAATGCTTTGTCAAGCTAGACAATGGTCGTTTGTTTGTTTTCGATGCTTAGGAGACAGTTTTTACCAAATACCCAGATTAGTTTTATATAATGGGTAGGTGAGTAGCTTAGCCATGTGCTGGCCTGAATGGTAAAATGTGGTCCAGTCACATTGTGTTTAATTGTGCTTGTATTAGTGGGCCTTGCTGTACCTCAGTATTGTAGCTGTTATGCACCGAAGGCCGTCCACAGAGAAGCCCGTTTTCTGCAATACTTGCAGCACACGTCTCTCTCCCACCCAACAGTGAACGACGTGGAGGAGAGCGAGGGTCTGCCGTGCCTGGACAAGCCGGGCTGGTACTCGCAGGGGAACTGGCCCCACCTGCAGGAGCTGCTCAAGACCATGACAGGGAAGCCTGAGCCCAAGGTAGGATGTGGTCTGATGGATGCACACACTGTCCTTCATCACGCACCAGAGATCACAGAGGAAGCCTGCATTCAGTTTTACTTGTTGAAGAAACACATATAGCAGCACAGTAACAGTACTGGTAAAATACCTAAAACATAGTGTGTTGTACTGTGGGAGATGTTTTAAAGAGAAGTATTTTTGGTCTAAGCCATTGTTGACCACACACACACACACACACATATGTGGGTCGGTGTTTCTGGACACTTTTTAAGTGATGAGAAGAAGATGAAGAGCAGAATGAAATGACCTGCTCTTGTTCACTCACCAACATAAGTGTTAAAGTACAAGTACCAATATAACCCAAGTGGGAGGAGTTTAGGGGCCTGCAAAGTGAGTCAAGTTTTACAGTAGGGCTGCTTGCCCACTTGCTGGGGTAGAGAGGCATCTGGCTGAAGGGTACATGGGCACAGACTCCACCCCTTCTTCAGCTGAGCCATTGAATGTGGCCAGTGTTCAGGGCAGCGCATGTAGGAATGCTTGGAATTCCACGGTGACCGGTGCACTGCACATTGTGTGAAGGGAGTCCAGGGTGTAGTGTTTTTATGCCTGTTCCACAAGCCTGTCTAGACTCTTCCAGCACACTTGTGCCCAACACCTATAACTGCACCCGTGTCATACAGAAACCCAGAGTGTGGTCCTGAAAATACTTCCTGTGTTTCAGTGAAGTGTTGTAACGTTCAGTTTTAAACACCCCATAAAACAAGAAACTGCTGGATTCTGGCTTGTTTTATACAACCAAACATTCTCATTGCCCAGTTCTGTAACAGTGAGTTCAGTGAATATCTTAATGTGTTTTAAATTCTGATCGCTCAAGAAATTTTATATTTTTATAAATGTGTGATAGTTTTTATAAATATTTGGTTTAAGATGAGAGGGCAGTCTGTCAAGGCCTGTGGTTCTGTTCTACATTTTTTCTAAAATATAATGTAAGATAGTTCTAGATGAAACAGGATTGTTGAGAGTTTCACCATTAAAAAAACAATGGTTTGGCTCCTACAGGACTCTAGTTGTGCAGGACAGCAAGCACGTTATAACTGGCGCCACCGTCTGGACTGTGTGATCCAGGTGCCAACCAGCAGCATGGTCCCTGCTGGAAATGCCTCTCATAGGTTACATTTAAGATGAGGTTTTAAAAAAAGCTTAACATCAGAACTGTGTTTGTTTTTAGCGGCACTAACACTGTTGTTATCGTGTGTCGAAACAGACGTGCCATTTTGTGATACACAATCAGAGCTTTGGATGTTGCGTTTCCGGTCCACTCCCGCTAAACTAAATGTGATAAAATCAGGCCAGAAGTGTGTGGCTTTGTCCCCTGTGCAAAAAGGTGCCGCAAGCACAGCATTCAGCTGGCAGTTCTGTCAAATGAAGACAAATAGGAATCAAGTTAAAGAATTGCTAGCACCCAGCATCTGTCGTAGGCTACCCATCCCATCAAAACAGAAGCACACCATGGCTCAGTTGTGGCCAGGTGGTGTGAGACTGTGATAGGCGCCTCTCTTCCCAGGCCTGCCTTGAAACAGACACAGCAGGCCATCCGTAGAGCATGTCTGTAGCATTTATCTCCCCCCCCAACACACACACACACACACACACACACACACACACACACACAGAAACCTCACTCTCCCCCTTAGTGAGTAGGCCAGAGAGGCAGTCTAAGTCTGCTCTGCCCACCTCCAGCAGCATAAGTACCTCCCCCTGTCCATCAGATTTACTGCTTGGCCAAAATCTCCCCACCCCCCACCCTGCATTCCTCACAGAAAAGTACACTGAAGGACTCTTTAAACACCCATTTTTAACACCAAAATGTTCTCATTATCCATCACGGTGTGGATAGGCTCCTCTTCTGGCTTTTTCTTTCTAATGAAAGGGCTGTCAAATTGAGCTCTTGAGTTGGAGTGTTCATCATTTAACGGCTTGTCTTGTTCCAGGTCCATTTAAAGGTAATGTGCGACCACAGAGCTGCTCAAATGAGTATAGGTTCCTCCTCCTACCACGCCAGCATTTTGTGCGACTGTTGCTTTAAATCCTGTTATTCAGTTTCTCAAAGCAAATGTTTCCATTCCTCACTGCTTGCCAGGAATAACCCCCTTTGATTTTCCATGTTGAATGGCGTTTTTTATGTAATTAGGAAACTGCACTGTCAGTCAGCCTCTGTGTTGCATTCGCTTGATGGCTTGTCAAAACGTGTTCTTTCCAGAACCTTAAAAACTGACACTGCTTGGCTGATTACTGCACCCCTCACCCCACTGGTGAGACGTTATTGGCATTGGTGTATGTTCCCGTGTTGAATAATTATGTGTAATGAGTGTCTAGACCATGGTTTTAAATGATGTTACTTGGCAGCAGATGAACTTTTTGCCCTGGGAAACACTTGTGTTCCCACAGGTGGTGTATTTCGGGGACAGCATGCGCTCGGACGTGTTCCCAGCCACCAGGTACGGGAAGTGGGAGACGGTGATGATTGTGGAAGAGATGGAGGGGGAGGGGGTCGTCCCACACGGTGATGCCGCCGAGTCCCGGGACATGCAGATGGAACCTCTGGAAAAGAAGGGAAAGTATGAGGTAAAAGGTCATCAAGCACCCGTTTCCCAGCAGCAGGCATGTCTGTGCTTACCTGACATCTCTTACATTGGAGGAATCCTCAAGTTACAATGGCAGAAGGTCCACGTGACTGCGTTTCATAAATCTGACAACATACACCAACTGCAGTACATTAAATGTAATGGGAATCGTCTGAATGGCTGTTAAGAGAGACAATTTGCCATTAAAAGAAATGGCTGTAATGACTGCTGTGGAAGGGACGCTGTCTTGACACGTTTGGGCTGGGAGTGTAAGAGTGAGTTTGACGTGGTCACAGCTGCAGGCGCTGCAAAGCGGGGGCGATGTAGCAGGTATGCAGAAACAGTGTCACTCTGGAAGGAGAATGAGGAAACCAAGGAAGTGGGGAAAACCTGTGTACTCATTTAATTGACCTAGCCATGAGTCCATCAGTGTGGGAGGGGCTCTGCCTACAGGATGTTTTGTTTCGTTTGAGAGGAAGGCCGAATACGAATCAGGATATCTGTCCTACTCAGTGACCCTGCCTGCACAGAGAGCTTCCTGTATTTACGGACCTGCAATTCTACATGCAATATCTTCCACCGGGTGTCATCTCCTCTCAAGCTACCATCTGCATTACCCCCTCCACCCACCAAAAAAAAAAAAAAAAAAACAGCCCATCCACCTCCATTCTGGCTTCTGCCTTTCTCCGTCCCACTGACCCTGACTGTTGTGTGGAGGGTAAAACTTTGGCAGGCCTGACACTGTACTGTAATACCTCAGAACTATTTGTTTTTGTCCAGCCACACTGAGTTGAAGGGTAAGGTTGCTAATCAGCCTTCCTGGCCTTTAGAGGCTTCCTCCTCTGTCCCTCCTGGCTATATCAGTCTCTGCTGGACCCCTTATTGTCTCTGCTGTCTCCTTGGAGTGCCTTTGCTCTGCTGTCCTGTCCCAGGCTCCGGCCTAATCCGTTTCCCACAGCTTCATTATGGTGCAAGTACATGCTTTGATTTCAGAAGATCCTGTGAAAAAAGTGGAGTAAAAAAAGATTATTTGTAGACACAGGAAGCGAGCTGAAAACTAAACCACTGCTTTCATCTCACTTATTTCTCAGGGTTCTGACCAAAAAGTAACTCATAAATGGCTTCTTTTCAAGGAACTTAAGAATAGTGCTTTTAGTATGTATTTATGTAAAGTAAATATGGGGGGGGGTTAAAACATACAGGCTGTGTAATTCAAAGAAAAAAGTGATCATAAACGTCCTTGTACTTATATGAGAGTAAAGCCATCAATTTAAATGTAAACAGAAGCAACAACATCTCACAAACATTATTAACAGAGGTGTGTTAACAAACAGCATAAATTATTTCAAGCGATATAGTACTCCATACAACTGATATATAGTAGGTTTACATGTACATTGTATATTTAATACATTATTTAATATTATATATAGTTATATACTACATTTAAGTATTATTGTATATTTTATTATGTTGATTAGCTTGTTTGATACACTTGTTGAGTCGATTTTCACACCATACTTGTTAATCACATCCTGTTTTCCAAGAATTCCTCTGATGAGCAGCACAGGAAATGTGGGTATGTGTCACATGATAATGTTATACATCCTCCCTAAAATCACTGAAGTGTCTCACGTCATGCTTACCAGTTACTTGGAAAAACAGGCAGTTTTCCTCAGTGTTCTTGTGCCGACCCCCTCCCATCAGCAATGTGTGTATTTTAGTGTAAAGCACTCATTATAAACCAGTAATAGCTGGCTTAATCTTGGGGTGACAAACATTTCTTCCCACAGAAAACCATTTGCAAGGACAATGACCACATTTACAATTTCAGGACAAATTTTTTTACTGGTGCATTTTTTCTGAGTAAAAATTTCTCTAGGTCAGTTTCAGATACAAATAAAGGTTGAAAACATTACTGGTTAATGAGCAAGAACATTAGGATGTCAAGCTCACATGGAAAGTCAGAGCAGGAAAATATTCTGTTCTCAAAAAGTTAGCCAGGATGCTGAATGTCAGTGCACTGAGCCACATTCTCAGAAGCAA
Source organism: Chitala chitala (assembly GCA_025773905.1). Lineage (NCBI taxonomy): Eukaryota > Metazoa > Chordata > Actinopteri > Osteoglossiformes > Notopteridae > Chitala > Chitala chitala. Next base: position 884,821 of record JABJVR010000034.1, on the reverse strand, counting down.
GAATGTTTGGCTAACGCCTCATGTTTGGTTCCAGGACCAGGGCATGAAGAGGCCATCAGCCCCATCAGATCAATGGGGCTCCTACTTTGTGGACACACCCAGGGGTGAGGAGGGTGAGGGGCAGGCACTAAGAATGACCTGGTGCTGCCACAGCATCCACACCTACAGCACCATGGCCATCCCCAGTGTGGAGGCCATTGCAGGTAAACCTTACTACATTGCAACTGTAAGTGCTTTTCCAGATGGCTGTACCATGCCCCCATCTCCTCCCCATTCACCAAAAGTCTCAGGCTGCTTTTGAAGTCAAACATTACAGACTATGCATTTTTTCAGTATGTATGTCCTATTTTGCTAGTGTACTTAGTATATATAGGTCAAGTAATTATGCAACAGTTTTGGACTTTTTTTTTTTTTTTTTGCACTACGATGTCACATCTTGCTGACACAAACTGAACTTTGAGGACATAGGAAGCCATGCCTTCTATGAACCACTGGAATTATGGGATTTGTACACTTATGATTTTGGCCAGATATGGTACATCATCCATGTATTTTTCATGTACTTACTCAGTTTTTATATAGCACCTTTCATAAGTTATTTCAAGGGTGCCTTTACAGGAATTGGTGTACAAAACTCATTGATACACATCATAAACTAATATGACCAGAAGCAATTTTTTGTATAATTTTATTTAGGCTACAAGTGAGTGATTTTTGAATGCAGTCTTTGTTAGTATTAAACTAAATACTAAGAAGTGGCAGTCCCTCAGGTGGTGGCTGTTCTTAATCTACCCACAACATATACTAAAGTGAAATGTCAATTGTTTTAAAAAGTATTACTTTTTAAAAAGTTTACATAGTAGTAGTATTAGTGAGAACTTTTCTTTTTCCCCAAAATGTCAAGTGCTTCATTCCAGACATGAGCTTTAAATCGTTTAATTTCTTATGCACTCTTACTAACTACAAAAACACTACTATTGAGTATTGATATAGTGTCTTGCCAGTAAATTAAAAGGAATTCTTAATGAACACCAGAGTTTCCGCCTCTCTTTACAAGAATCCTCACTAATTCCACACATATTTTTTCCCCAGTTTGTAGATGAGGACTGATTTACAAATAAATCACTTTTGGCACTAAACAAAAGGATGCTTTAATGTGGCCAAAACTGGAAGCAATTAGAAATTAATTTTTCCAGAGAGCTTTGCTTTTGATGACCATGCACATGTTTTACTTTAAAATACAGCCTTTTCTGCTCTTTTGTATGCTAGTCCTTTTGAAATGTGTTCTCTTTTGAATTTTTAGTTGTACACGTGTTCTAGGTCTGACAGGGAATGAGCGTAAATTGGCTAGTTTTTAAGTTTCCTGTTGTGTTCCCCCTTCACCCAGATCTTCCTCTGGATTATAAATTCCCCAGATTCTCTCCCGACAAGCCTTGCACCACGGGCTACTACCCGAGGCCCCCCGATTCGCTGATGAAGATGTTTGGAAGCGTGCCTTGAGGGTCTCGTCACAGCTTCAAAGCCCTGGGATGGGGATGGGGAGGGGAGAGGGAGGGGTCAGGAGGGTCCCAGCCATGCCTGTAGTCCTTCGTGTAAACCATCCATCTTTATAGAGCACAAGAGACCCAAATGCAGCATACAAACCATTTGAATGTATTGCACATCACCGCCATTATGAGTCCAGCTCTTACTTTTTACAGTATTTCACTGATTATTCTGTAATGTGACTTGCAGATGTATTTGTCAACATGTTAAATTAAAAGGTGTAACAGTTGTCTTCACAGGGTGAATGGACGGAAGCCATAGAAGACTGTCTGTATATCGGTTTAAAGTTGTGATGGAAAAACCGGATCTTGTGCCCCACTCGCCATGTGCTCGATAGGTACTGACATCGAAATCTGAATTTGCATTAAGTCGAGTCACACTTAATATCAAGAAAGGTTTAACTGCTAATGCAGAGTAAAAATACAGTACTTTTTAAAAATGTTTTTTAATATTTCAAAAATTTCCAGCATCGGTTTTATTTGCTTAAGATTTATAGGAAATAGCCTTGGTTTAAAACGTGTAGTTCTATTTATTCCCATTTCGCTGGTTATGTTAAAATTCAAAAATGAAGTGGAACACGATACCGTTTTTAAAATATATTTCTATAATATGACGAATTAAGTTTATATTCATAACTTGTCGCCCTCTTTGCTAATGATAAAGGATTACTTTAAACGATCAATGATTTTACATGCAACGTTTGCGCACTTTTGCCTCTTTGAGTAGGGTTGGAAAGGAAATATGTGAAATCCAATATCAAACAAAAAGTTGTTTCCTGTGGGAGATGTGTCCGGAGACACAACAAACAGTGATGTGGTTAAGTATTTTAAACAGTTACGGTTCAAGCTCTTGATGCAATTGATCGTTTTAATTTCTCATAGTGACAGAATTTAATGGTATCATTGTCAGCCCTGCTTAGTGTTTTGTTCCGATGCAGCCGTGAGTTGTTGTGCTGTCGAGTGGTTGTGTCAACACGTGGAATACTTGTGCGTCGTTTGCAGCATCCTGAGAACATGATGTATCGACTACTGAATGGGGCACTTTCATCGCTGGTTTACGAGACTAACTGTTCCACTTTAGCAATGACCCTGCATTAAATCTGTGTTAGCACGACATACTCTTACTACTGATTCGGGATGTGACGAGAGTCAGCCCAAATGTTTTATTTTTTATTATTATTTTTTTTTTTTGGTCGTCACCCTTCACTTTAGATTTTTTGTTTTTTTAGCACTCCGCACAGTAAGTATCGCCTGTTGTGAGTGAAGTAGCAATTCTTGAACAAATAATGTAATTATAAGAAGATGATATTGCATCTGGTTCAATGAACAATCC